>JAMXBB010000010.1:58754694-58824047 GCA_024138015.1 Lumnitzera littorea
AAAAAAAAAAAAAAAAAAAAAAAAAAAAAAAAAAAAAATTATATTAATATTACTTTTTCAAAATACGTATATACTACACACTCATGTCACATCTTATAATATATATGTAAATATATTTAATATCGTTTTAAAATATAATACTAATATAAATAACCATGTATCTTAATAATGGTATTTTGATAATACTTTTGATGATATTTATTAATTTTAATGATAAATAAGTAAATTTTTTCACTATTTTACTACATTTTATGTCGCTTTAGGTTTTCGTTTCCCACAATATTGAATCTCTTGCAAATAAGCTAATACATTCCGATGAGATATGTTCATGTCCCGATTAACTTTTTGATAATATTGGCTTCCTTTTTTCATACGCTTGATTGATTTATAGTAAAATCTTGTACACTGGGGTTTATTTCAACTTAGCGAAAAGCAAATTGACAATGTTTCATCAGCAAATTAGTAATGTCTGCCACATATATAACCATACGTACATAATACAATATATGATAAAATATTATAACATAAGATATGCACGTACCATTACATTTATTCAGACGATGCAAATACTACTACTAATAATAATAATAATATGTGCGCTAGTTTAAAGGTAATATAGCTGATCCGTTGTATAAACGTAAGATATGATATACAAATATTATAATATGATACATCGTACATAATATATATACATACATACATATATATATATGTCTGAAATTTTAAAAGTTAAAAAAGCATAAAGTGGACATATTATATGTATTACGATCCCTCTTAATTCCTTCACTTAATAGTTTTTTTTTTTTTCAACTATAAAATATTACAATTTAAAGAAAGAAGGATAAGATCCATCCTATTATGATTATGATGTGAATATTCACACTACTAAACTAATACAACCCTAACACAAGTTAACTAAGGTCATTTTATTGTATTCTAGGCATCGTGCGCATGCAACAATCTCTAATCTCCATTGAAAATACCAAAGGTGGAAGCCGAAACCCATGCTCTTGATAGTCCAAAGCCCACAAACGAAGCCGAGCCCAGATGTGTGGACATATCCATCAATTAATGGCGTGATACTTTTGTGTCAGAGCTTTATGGATGCGAACAAAGCCGAAGGAAATTCATAAAATAGCTACGCAGATCAATCTCAATATGTTTACATGCTAGAGGGGTGAATTTATGGCTTGATTTATAATTATCCCTCGAATGTTTGTTTTCGTTCAACTCTCATCGGTACTTATTTTCATAATTTACTAATATTTTCATTCCGCATATTTGGTAGCCAATGTACATGGTCCACTGACTATTAGGACCAGTATCACAAATGATGATATAAATATGCATCTATTAAAATTTTTCATAACATAACAAGCACGATATGTTATGTAGAAAGTATATACTATTTGATATTAAAGATGCAACTTGTCTCGAGCAAATAGCTCTTTTTTCATAAGTCAAGCTAGTTGATAGTTAATTTTTACCATAAAGAGCTTCTTGAGCCGAAGCCTATTGAAATGATTGGCCTAAACTCCCAAATTGTCATGAAACTAGGCCTAAACCATAAAGGCCCATTAAGATGCATACACATGTCTTGATCGTGTTCGAGCCTTATCTTCCACTCGAAAACCTTCGGACACTCTTGGTTTGTTTGACTGTTGCTACAGTGCTCATTTGAGGATTATGCCCGCTTTCATTAGAAATCGCAGCTGAAGGGGACATTCAACTTTGAAGTCAAGTACTAACCTTGTCCATTGTTTAGTCTTTCTCTCTCTCTTTATTTAATGATGATTGACTTTTTGTCATGTGGATTACTGCCTAGTCACTGAGCTAAGGTGATTGCTTACCATTGATGGGATAGGCCTATCCTTTTAGCCTCCAACAACTGGCAAAAGGGAGGATGTCTCATCAGGTACTGGTAACATCGCTTCATCGAATCTCGCATTAGCAAACCATGGCCAACTATGTGTCAACAACAGTAAGCATCTTTAACCTATAAATATAGGTAAGTTCACTAGGTAAAAGGATTGGCACTGATAACATTTAACTCTCTCTTAGGAACTTGCTTTCATTACTTTCACCTCCTTTCCCTTCTTGTTAGCTTGAGCATCAGAAAGCTCTTGTTAGTTTAGCCACAGGGGGCTATACATAGGTTATCCATTGTCCATAGTTGAAAGACTGCTTGAAGTTAACCCAAGAGACCCCATAGTGATTATACCATCACCATTTGATGCCTACCATTTATGCGACCTTGTCACAATTGTAAAGAGTAAAAATACACACCTACTCTTGCTCCTGATAGGCAATGGTGACCAAACCAACATAGACCCACCACTACCATCGTTGTCAAAGCCACAACCTTTAGACATGGAACAAGTAAAAACCATGCCCCAACAAGTCATGGATACTAATGCCAAAATATTATAAGAAAATGCACAATTAAGGCAACAACCTAATACAACCTAAATGAAAAAACGAAAATTGAACCCCAATGATAGAGTTTACCTTAAGGACACAGCTACTAGCTCTTTAACTTGCCAATGCATACGCCTCAAATGTACACCTACATTGCCTCCAAACCCTGTGCACCAATGTGATATCGCTCCTAACGAACAACATTCACTCTCGGATTTGCATGAACATCTTAACAACAATTGCGGTAAGGCACACCTCCTTGTTACTCATTTGGAAACAAGTAGAGCTTGGAAAGCCCTCTTTCCCTAATAGTTGCCCAAAAACTTAGATGACATGAATGATTGGGAGCTCAATTAATACATACGCCGTGCATCTAGCCTGCGTGACTAGAAAAACCTTGAGTCCTTCATGAGGCAATCCAGCATAGTTATAAGCAAAAGCCCATTCACTGTGAGCATCCTTAGAGAAACCTTACCGTAAGGCGTGTACCTCCTATACCTTAACAATTATAACCGTTACGAATTGTGACTAAGAATAGATAAGGCCGGTCGCTGGATGGATCTAAGCTTATAAAAAGCTCGAAAATGATTAACGGGGAAAGTGCGAAAGGGGAAAAGTGATGAAGGGAAATAGTAAGCAAAACCTACTAACAGCTCCAAAGGATATGATACACCATGGAACTTTCGAGGACTCACGGTACAATTTGATACGACGCACGAATCGGTCCGGTGAGGTTATTTACCACCTAATCTTGCTTAAGGTTTAGGATAAGAGTAATGTCGAAAGTAAACAAATAGTGTTTATGCAAGGAAGAAAATACTCCAAGTGTATATTAATGATGATTTGATCTCCTTTATAGCTACAAGTATAAGGGTATTTATACTCATAAGTTAGGGTAACTTGTGTAAAAAGGAAAAAGACAAAAGGTTAATTCCCAAGAAAGTAATGTACAAGATACAAAAGTGTAAAAATGAATATATAAGAAAAACAATAATTGATGTAACAGATTCTATACAGGTGGCAATTCGACATTGGTGAGGTCGTTGGAAGATGAGGACAAAAAAGTACGGACATAAGGCTTATCCAAGCTGGGATGACTTAGTTAGTTCGGAGTCTCTCTTCCTGGCTTCTTGGCAAGGATGATGTCGAGTAATTGGTCGGCTTGGGCGCTAGTGAGTAATCTTCAATTTAGCACACTATAGAAAGATGGGCAGTCATATGACTTGGTATGAAGGGTAACTTAGTAAGGAAGTGCTCGGCTTCGATAGGGGTTGGTTAGAACAGAAGGATTCGTTGTACCAGTCCCTCTAGTCCTCAGGCTCGACTACGGGTCAGAGGTTCAGTAGCTTGATTCCCATTATTTGCTCCAAGTTATTTTGGATTTGGGATCAAATTCGTATGGTGTTCGCTTAGTTCCCCATTAGGGTGATACAGACTGAGGTTGGCAATGTTGAAGGTGTCAGAAATCCCATAGTCTTCGGGCAGTTCTAATTTGTAGGCATTATCATTAATCTTTTGGAGGATTCTCAAAGGTCCTTCCATTTGTATAGATAATTTGTTTCTCTTCTTATTCAGGAACCACTCCTTGCTAAGGTGTAGCCATACCAAGTTCCCTGGTTGAAATTGTTTAGCTGTTTTACCCTTGGTCTTTTCTTGCATTCTTCTGGTAGCTTGGTCGATGTGCCAAGTGACCTTGTCATAGATATGCTGAAGGGATTGTGCTCTAGCCGATGCATTAGGGTCCTCTTGCGTGGGTACTAGTATAGGGGCAACTCAAGATTGAACTTATAGACTACCTTGAAGGGAGTTTGCTTAGTGGTGTCATGTACTGTTCAATTATAGGCGAACTCGACCACTGGCAGGCAAATGTCCTAATCAGCTAAGTTCTTGCCTACTACAGCTCGGAGTAATGACTCCAAAGTATGATTAATTGCCTCTGTTTGGCCATCAGTTTAGGACTGACATGAGGTACTGAAGAGTAATTTGGTTCCTAGCCGATGCCACAAGGTTCTTTAGAAATAGCTCAAGAACTTTGGGTTTCTGTCGGAGACTACATTTCTTGGCACACCGTGTATCTGCATAATCTCTTGTAAGAAAAGAGAAGCAATAGCAAAAGCATCATTAGTCTTGGTGCAGGGCATGAAATGTGCCATCTTATTAAACCAATCCATAACGACATTACAGAATCTTGGGCAGTTCGCAGTAGTCCGAGATCAAAGTTTATGCTCAATTTAGTCCACAGCCTCATCGGATCAGGTAGGGGCATTGCTTTTCCTTGTTCGATTTGGCACTTGGCCTTCTTGCACACGACACAGCTTTTGACAACGTGGTGCACATCTTTCCTTATTCTCGGCCAAAAGAATCGGCCGTTTATCAGTTCATAGGTCTTCCTTTCCTTAAAATATCTGAAGAGACCTCCACTGTAGGCTTCCTTAATCAGTAGCTCCCTTAGTGAACAATTTGGCATGCATAATTTTCTGCCTCGAAACAAATAACCATCCTTCACATGATACTTTTCCATTATCCTCCCATCGACACATTGCGAAATTATGAGTCCAAAGTGTAGATCCTCGAAGTACTGTTCTTTGATACTTGCAAACCCAAATAGTTTAGTTTACGGTTTTTATAAAAGCGCATATCTCCTCGAGAGAACATTTGCAACTACGTTGCTTTTTCCCTGCTTGTACTTTATTACAAAATTGAATCCTTCAAGGAATTTGACTTATCTCGCCTGCTGCTTTGACAACTTGGTTTGACTTTGGAGGTACCTCAGTGATTCATGGTCAATATATATGACAAATTCTCTTAGCAGTAAATAGTGTTG
This sequence comes from Lumnitzera littorea, assembly GCA_024138015.1. Lineage (NCBI taxonomy): Eukaryota > Viridiplantae > Streptophyta > Magnoliopsida > Myrtales > Combretaceae > Lumnitzera > Lumnitzera littorea. The sequence goes on from JAMXBB010000010.1 coordinate 58,759,937, forward strand.
CGATACTTGTAGTGCTCAGATCAGTGCCAAAATTTCTTTGTCATATATGGAATAATTTAACTAGGGTCCTCAAAGCTTCTCATTGTGGAAAGCAATTTGTCGGCCTTCCTATATTAAGATAGCGTTTATTCCAATGCCTGACGCGTTGCATTCCAGCTTAAAAATTTTGTTGAAGTCAAGTAGCACTAATACTGGGGTGGAGGTCAATCTTTCTTTTATCTAGGCAAAACTCCTCTCCTCCCTTTCTCCCCATCAGAAGTTGATGTTCTTCTTTATCAACTCGGTAAGTGGTGTGGCGAGAGTGCTGAAATTCTTGATGAACTTTCTGTAAAATGAAGCTAGTTTGTGGGCACTTCTTACGTCGGCATAAGTCATAGAATTTGGCAACTCGACAATTTCTCAGATCTTTCCATCATCAACTCATAAGCCTCTTCCATTGACTATATAGCCCAAGAATACCACTTCCTCCTAGCAAAAGCAACATTTTTTTAGATTGCCGAATAGTCTCTCGGTACGGAGGATATCCAAGACTGTTCTGAGATGTTCATAGCGACTCAATATGTCGGTATTGTAAACCAGGATATCTTCAAAATACACTATGACACACTTCCTTATGAGATGTCTCAGCACATGGTTCATTAGCCTCATGAAAGTGCTTGGGGCATTTGATAAGCCAAAGGGCATGACCATCCATTCGAAAAGTTCATGTCGAGTCTTGAATACAGTCTTCCACTCGTCTCCTGGCCTTATGTGAATTCGATGGTAGCCAAATTTAAGATCAATCTTGCTAAAAAATCTTGGCTCCATTGAGTTCATCCAACATGTCTTCTAGCCTTGGTATCGAATACTTGTATTTGATCGTAATCTTGTTCATAGCTCAGTTATCTATAGATATTCGTCAAGTTCTATCCTTCTTCGACACTAGAAGCGTAGGTACAGTATAAGGGTTGAGACTCTCTCTTACATAGCCTCTTTCTAGCAACTCATTGACTTGACATTGGAGTTTAGAAGCCTACTTGGGATTCATCTTATAAGCTGGCTTATTCGGCAGTGTAGCACCGGGTACTAAGTCAATGCATTGCTCTATGCCTTGAGTTGGGGACAACCCCTCAGGTAATTGTTCTGGGAAAGGTCGACATATTCATCTAATAACTCCTTGATCTCTTGAGGTAACTTACCTCGCTCCTTCATTTTCAATAGACGTCTGACCAACAAGAAGGTCGGCTTGTTAGCATTGATGGCTTCTCGGAGCTCGGCTTTACTCATCAATAGAGCCTTCTTCGATTCGTGAGCAACTTTCATTTGCAACTTACTAACTTCTCTTGGTGGCATCAGATTCAGTGTGATTTTCCGATCATTCTTCTCGAACATATACGTGTTTCTATAGTTGTCGTGTGTAACTCTTCTATCAAACAACCATGGCCTACTATAGATACCTAATTTTTGCCCATAATTTTTATTTTTACAAAAAGGGTCCTAATTCAAAAAAAAAAAAATTAATAAAAGATAAAAAGATAATAAAAATTAACAAAAAATGAAAATACCAAAAAAATAAGAAAAGGAAAAAATCACAAAGATTTCGTAGATTTTTAGGAAGTAATTTATATTAGGAATAATTAGTTTTAGTGTTAGTTTTAGTTTAGTTAAAAATTTTATTTTAGGGAATCGGATAGTTTAAATATAATTTAATGGTAATAAATGTCAAGATACAGGTCAACGGCTTAATGGATAAGCAATAGAGTATTTGGGTGGATTTAGTTGGAGGTCACGGGTTCGAGTCTCAGTAGGCACCTATGTCTTTATTTTTCTATCTTTACAGAAGCAAGATTTAGAATCGGATTCATATCTAATCAAATCATATGAATATTAGTTGAATCAGATTTGAATTAAATTTGAATATAATTTAATTAACAAATCAGATATAATTACATATGATATGATATGATTTGGTTAGACTATATAAGCACTTCACGCAGTCAGAAAAATAAAAACAGAATAGAAAAGAACAGGAGTCCCTATAGAAACTAGCTACATACCGCCCATGCCAAGCCGACCCTCTAATAGAAACAACAGCAGCAGCAAGCGCAGTCTTGCAGCAGCTCAACACAGCGAACAAGAACAGCAGCACAGCGAACATTGGCGAACAGGACAGCGACACCAGATGGATAGCAACGACACCAAATGGGCAACAGTAACACCAGGTGAACAGCAGTACGTTTTGTACAACAGCATCACAACACACGATTCAGCACTAACCGTCACATCTCCACGCTCGACGAACCAACACCAACACTTCACCAAACAGCCTAAGTCAAGTTCGATTTTGATTATTTTATTTTATTTATTTATTTGTCTCTTTATTTATCATTATAATTCCATTAGTTATTTAATTAAGTTTATAACATGATAGGTAAATAGATATATGTGTATGTATTAATCTGCTTAGGTATATTTTTTTAACATTATGACTTTAGGATTTTCTCACTTAGAAAAATTTATTTTGTAAATAAATAAAATAAAAAACCCCGTTAAAAAAATAGACTTTTAGAGAGTTTTTATAAAATAAAATAAAAGACTTAGTGAATTAGGGCTCTTTTAGAGTTTTCTTTGAAAAACTAAATTGATAATAATGTAAACTCGATCGGTTTTTAAAATTAAAATCAATCAATACATTAAAGATTTTTTTTAAAAGAACTATGATTGTTTGATCTTGGCTAACGGGTATATAGGCACCTTCGGGGCGACGATAAAATATGCAGAAACTTAGGTTCTTTTTTTTGTGATTTTTATTTATTTATTTATTTTTAAATATTATAATTAGAAAAATAATTTTAATTTCGGTAAATATATAGTGGTACCCATTAGGGTTTAATAGGTTAGCTCCCGAATTCAGAACCCTCTGATTCTTTATTAAAATTGAAATCAAAGACTGATAGCCAAATCGTGATCAATTCACCTAATTGATTATGGTTTCTTTTTCTTTTCCCGACTTCGGTTAGGTGGCGACTCCAAAAATTATTTTCAATAAAAAACCAGAATTTCTCAATTTCTTTAGTCGAGGATTAATATTAAACGGGTTAGGGTTTAGTATTAATCGGAAATGGGGAAATTAATTTTAAATAAAAGAAAACCGAAAAATTAGACTCGACACCTACCTAGTAACATGTGGGAAGTACACATGGGTAGTACGTCGTAGAGAATCTAGTCAGAGTAGTTCCCAATAGTGATTAATAGTAGTATTTGCTGAGTGACATATAATGCTCCTTTCTCACTCAACTAGTGTAACTTATACGGCCTTGGATGTGCAATAGTCAGCAACTTCAGTTTTGAAACAAGATCGGCTGATGCCACATTGGTGTAGCTTCTACTGTACATGATGAGAGTGCACACTTGATCATTTGCCTTATAGGTAGTATGAAATAAGTTCTCTCTCTACTCCTCTTCTCACGAGGGCTCAACGTTCATAGTGCGTTGGATAACCATAAGTAACTTGTCTAAGTCATCGGCAAACACGTCCTCCTCAATCAGCTCTTTCTTAGCACTTTCTTTCTTAGCGGAACCTCTTCTTCCTTGGGTTTCTCATCTATACTTTCTACTTCTAGCTTTAGGATGCCTCCCTTGATGACTATCGTCTATCGATTCGGGCATTGAGCAGCTATGTGTTTAAACCCTTAGCTCTTGAATCACTTGATTTAGTTGGTCTTTTTGCCAGACCCTTGCCCCTTCTCATAAGTTCGGGTTGGTACTTCACCATTAGGTCAGCCTTTCTACTTGGCTCTTACATCAACCTTTCTGCTCGGGTTGGTACTTAGCAAAGTTCAGTAACTTCCCTATTCAGGTCAGCTTGTTAGCATTTTGGTCGGCACTTAGCCCTTTCTCTACCTCTCTATTCATTAGGTAATCCTAATAGCTTCAATGATTCCTAACAGCTTCATCTATTATGGTGAATCGTTGAAGCTCCATAATGTCTCGAATGTCTCCTCTCAACCTAATTATTAATCTTGAGGTTGTTTGAGCTGGTAGTTCCTCCACTTTGCAATGTATCATAAGTATTTGAAATTCTTGAACATATTCGTCAACAGTTCGGCCTTTTTGTCTTAGCTCTTGAAGCCAAATGAAAGTATCTTGGAGATAAGTTTCTAGTGCGAACTTGTTTTTGAGCGCTCTCTTCATCTCGGGTTAAGTGTTAATCTCTCGATAGCCTTTTTGTCTTCTCATGGCCTAAAAATTCTTTCATCACATGGTGGTATAGCCAGAGAACTCAATAGTAGTAGTTCTCACCTTTTCATAATCCTCATATTGATAATAATCAAATACATGCTCCACCTTTGCTTCCCACTCCAGATACTCATTAGCATTCCTAGATCTATTGAAACTCCGAATCCAAAGCTCTACATGATCGGATGCTTTGGGGATTTGTACACACTTTTCTTCAAAATACTCTTCTTCCTCTTCATTAAGCTCTCTTAAGTCTATCCTTTACCTTACTCGTTCACCAACTCCTTTACCTCGAATGGCTCGAATTGGGTTTTGACCTCTAATAGGTTGAGCAGTTTGTAGAGTGTTTTGCATAGCCTTAGTGGGTCGGCAAGACAGTGCATGAACAGCTTGGGTTAGATCTACTAAGAGGTTAACTACCTCCTAAAGCCTCTCGTTAGTTCTTTTGGGAGTTCCCTGAGACAATTATCCATAGTGGATAACTTTACCGTCATCACTAGTACCAACATTCATATTTGGGTCTATCATTTTTCCTCACAAATTCAAAGCTCAAATAAACACTTTAGGAAATTAACAGTTAATAACATAGTAGTCAAATGAACATAGTAACTTGCTCTGTTTCAAATACGCAAAATAGAGTATAACAAAACTTTCAGAAGAACTAACTACAGTTCACATGAAGCCTCCACTTTGATACCGAGATGTTGTGAATCGTGAGAAAGAATAGATAAAGCCGGTCACTAGATGGGTCCAAGCTTGCAGAAAGCTTGAAAAGGATTAATGGGGAAAGTGTGAAAGGGGAAAAATGACGAAGGGAAATAGTAAGCAAAACTCATGAATAGCTTTAGAGGATATGACACACCAATGAAACTTCCGAAAACTCACGACACAATTCGATACAACGCATAAATGGTTCAGTGAGATTACTAACCACCTAACCTTGCTTAAGGGTTAGGATCAGAGTGATGCCCAAAGTAAACAAACATTGTTTTTGCAAGGAAGAAAATACTTTAAGTATGTATTAATGATGATCTGATCTTCTTTATAGCTACAAGTACAAGGGTATTTATACTTATAAGTTAGGGCAACTTACCTAAAAAGGAAAAGACAAAAAGAGCAATTCTTAAGGAAGTAATGTATAAGATACAAAAGAGTAAAAATGAATATACAAGAAAAACAATCATTGGTGCAACAGATTCTACACATGATATTGTATACGTGGCGATGCTACATAAGTGAGGTCATTAAAAGATGTGGACAAAAAAGTATGAACAGATGGCTTGTCCAAGTAGGGATAACTTAGTTAGTCTAGAGTCTCTCTTTCCCAACTTCTTAGCAAGGACAATGTCGAGTAATTGGTCGGCTTAGGCGTTAGTGAGTAATCTTTAATTCGGCACACTACAGAAAGAGGAACAGTCATATGGCTCGGCATGAAGGGTGACTCGGCAAGGAAGTATTCGGCCTAGGTAGGGATCGGTTAGAGCAGAAGGATTCGTCGTGCCAGTTCCTCTAGTCCTCGGGCTCGGCTGTGGGTTAGAGGTTCGATAGCTTGATTCCCATCAACAACAAAACTGGCGATCCCGATGATCATCTAACACACTTCCACATAATGATTAGCCTCCATAACGTCTCTGATGCAATAATATGTAAGGCCTTTCTAAGCACCTTAATGAAGGCTGCACTAGTATGGTTTGGTTAACTCCTAGGAAGTTACATTCATTCGTTTGACAATTTAGCCACTAGATTCCAATAGTACTTCTTGAGTAGCAAAGTATCGCATGGGGAATCATCTACCTTGTATAACGTACGCTAGCGCCCCAATGAAGCCCTCTAAGCCTATCTGGAGTTCTTTAATTGCATTAAGCTACTCATCCCTAAAGTAGAATTAGGTACAATACTCAAAGCCATCATGTATGACTTAGACCTAAACAACAAGCTCTAAAGGCCATGGCATTATATCGGTTAGAGACTTTTGAGGAATTTATGACACTTATCGAGTAATACATAGTAGAATAGTCCTGCAGGACCCCTATGGCACCATGGTGTTATACGCCCTCAAATTTAGATTCCATGCTAACAATAACGAAGTCGTCATAGCAAGATTGTGAATAACAATGGACATAGGGGATAAAAAACCCAATATATATTCGGATTCCATGCCAGTTGTCTAATAAGTTAAGGGTGACTATGAGAGAAAAGGATAAAGCATTACCAGATATCTATAAACAGTATGAGACTTGGTTGTGAGTTTCTCCTCATAGACAATTGCCAAGATCTTCCAAATTGAAAACTTAGAGGCGGAGAAACTCTCTAAGCTCGCCTTCACACTATTACCCACCCTTTAGGAATCCACTAAATAGGTTTTTCTCCAATTCATGCTACAGCGAACTGTAGATGACTCCTCCCAACAAGTCCTTGAAATCATAACTACCCTAATAGATAGGAATCAGGTTACTAGGCCTTTGATTCGCAGTTGAGTCCAAAGATTAAAAGGCTTGGTAAGGCGGATTCTCCCACTCTAGTCAACTCCTGCTAATACCGAGTACTTCTTTGATGAGACTGAGTACTTCTTTATGTTGAATTAAATAACTGCCCATCTCTTTGTAGTACGCCGAATTGTAGATTACTTACTCACGCTTGAGTTGACCAATGACTCAGCATCTCCTTTGCCGAGAAGCCAAGATAGAGAGACTCTAGACTGACTAAGCCACCCTTGCTCGGATAAGCAAGCTGACCATACTTTTTGTTCGCATCTTCCAACGGCATCACCAATACAACATCACCATGTGTATATAATCATGTGTAGAATCTATAACACCAAAGATTGTTTTCCTTGAATATTCATTTTTATTCTTTTGTATCTTGTACATTACTTCCTTAAGAAATGCCCTTTTTGTTTTTTCCCTTTTAGGCATGTTATCCTAAATTCTCGGGTATAAATACTCTTTGTACTTGTAGCTGTAAACATCAGATTGAACATTAATATACTTAGCATTTCTCTCACGCAAACATTACTTTGTTTACATTCATCTCGCTCTTATCTTAACCCTTAAGTAAGGCTAAGTGGCGAGTAACCTCACCGGACCATCTCGTGCATCATATCGAGTTGAGTTGTGAGTATACAGAAGTTCCATTAGTGCATTGTATCCATTGGAGCTGTTTGTGGGTTTTTGCTCACTTTTTCATTCACAATTGTCCTTTTGCACATTCCCTATCATTTCCCTTTCAAGCTTTTGGCAAGCTTGGACTCATTCAGTGACCGGCTTTGTTTGTTCTTAGTTACGGTTTGCATCACCAACTAACCCTCCTTGGATGACTTCCATCACTGAATACCTCACCACGGGCGTCCTCCCCAAAGATAGAGGTGAGGTTAAGAAACTTGCTTATAACGCTGCTAGTTACACGATTATAGATGGTGTCCTTTACAAGCGTAGACATAGTCTACCCCTCCTTTGGTGTATAACCACCGAAGAGGGGCATTACGTACTTGAAGAGCTCCACTTTAGCATATGCAATAATCATATAAAGGCCTAAGCCTTTTATGTCTAAGCCTTTTGCCTTAGATATTATTGGCCTATTATGAAGAAGGATTCATAAACTCTAGTTCATCGATGCTACGCTTGCTAGAAGCATGTACCCATTAGCCAAGCACCCAACTCTAACCTTCACTCCATCACCAGCTCGTAGCCTTTTGCTTAGTGGGGACTTAATGTCTTAGGATCTTTCCCCAAAGCATTAGGTAGGTGGTAGTTTATCCTAATGGTTGTGGACTACTTTACCAAGTGGGTTAAGGCTTAAGCTATTGCCACCATTACAGTGTGAGTAGCTGAAGGCTTTGTACTAATGAACATCCTTACTCTGTTTGACATCACTTACACCTTCATTACAGATAATGGAATACAATTTGATAGCCCATAATTCTAAGAATTCTATACATAGCACCACATCTAGCTATGATACACTTATGTTGCCTAATTACAATCTAATGGACAAGTCGAGGTAGTTAACAAGATTGTCCTTAGTAGCCTAAAAAAAGGGTCGAGTGAGTTGACGGACAATGGGTGGATATAACTCCTTACCATCCTCTAGGGATATCGAACTATGTATTGTACAACTACAGGAGAAACCTCCTTTCGTTTAGTTTTCAACTCTAAGGTTATCATCTCGATAGAGCTTGAACTTATAACAAGTAGAACCAAAAACTTTGATGCCAAAATTAACAAAATAGCTCTTTAAGCCAACTTAGACATCATTAATGAAGTCAGGGAAGTCGTAAAAGCTTAGGTGGCTACATACCAATAGCATATGACCAAATATTACAATAAGAAAGTTAAGCATAAAGTTTTCCAACTAGGAGATTTCGTCTACTGCAAGCTGGAGTCGATAAGGTCTCATGAAGGATAAGGAAAATTATCTCCTAATTGGGAGGACCCCATCTACATGAAGGCGAACATAAGCAGCGATGCATATAAACTTGAAACTATCATAAGCAGCCCATTTCCCAAACATGGAATGCCACTAACCTTCAGCCATATTTCATGTAAAACAGTGCAACAAAGGCATGCACAATTATGTAACTTTTAAGGAACTCAATCATAAACAATGATGATTATTCTGCAACATTGCATTCCTTTTGATAAACTTAAGTTAATAGTGTTGGATACATTGAGTCGACTCTTATCCTCAATGATCGAACACCAGCCCATAGGACTTCGCGCCTAAGAGATAGAATCTAAAACCTCGAGTCTTACTTCAAGCACTAACTCATTTGTGCTTAGGAGATAGAATCTAAAGCCTGGACTCTTACCTTAAGCACTAACTCACAAGACTTTGCTCTTGAGAAAATCAAAAGCCTTGAAGTCTTACCTTGAGTACCTTCTTATAGGAATTATTCGCCTACGAACACATAAGCCTCGAGTCTTACCTCGAGTACCTTCTTAAGAACTATTCGCCAGTGAACACATAAGCCTCAAGTCTTTCCTTGAGCACATTCTCTTAGGAACTATTTGTCCAAAACACTTAAGTCTCCAGCCTAACCCTGAGCATTTCATACATAATAAAGCAAGGACTATTAAAGTTACAATGAAAGGAAAATAAGGGTCCAAAAACCAAAGGTAGCCTTTCATTCATACACCAACATCCGAACAATACAAAAATTATGGGTCTACAGTCAACTTGCAAAGGAAAGGAATTATAGAAAACATTAACAAAATACAAGAAGAGGAAAAGTGAAACCTCCCCATACAAAGTTCATTTAGGCTTCCCCCTAGTCACCCCCATCTGTGACATCCCGACATAGTACGGGATGCATCATTATATAGGAATACCTGTTGAAAACTTAACTCAACTTGGTCATTCATCAAAAGGCAACATTGTTTACATAATAAAGGAATTTTTACATTGGAGTTCAATTGGATTTCCTATTACAACTTATGTGTATGACATAATATTTACATCAAAACATGAACCAGCTTTTTTCTTTATCATCTTTATAGTAATAGGATCCTTAACCTAGTATAAGCTCCATACAAAATTCGTTGACTCCGACTCATGCTCTCAATATATATATCTCCCCTTAGTGTTGGGCTCTTTACGATGCTATTAACTTGAGGATAAAACATTTTATCCCCTAAGCTACTGAAGCTGGGTGAGAGTAGATAACAAATAATATAATATAGACAATATGATAGACAATATTGCATATCACAACTGAAACATTTCAATTATAGCCTGTAGATTCAACTTTACATATGCATTTGCTTAACCGAGCATTTACTGCTAGCAGTGCAGCATGCTATGCTCATGCTCATGCTCATGCATGTGGCATGTATCAGTATCGATATCCTATGCCCTCCAAACTTTTTCTGGTTAGTCGACATAGCTGGGCATTTGGATACAATGTCTAGGAATTTACAGTAACAAAGAGCTGCCTGAGAGTAGGACCCCAACAAATTGGATTACACATTGTAGTCTACCATTATCAAAAAGGGCAACAAGGAGTTGCTTGGGAGTAGGACCCCCAACTTTACAAAATTAGACTATACACAGTAGTTTACCAAATCAAAGTGGCAACACTGCCAAATTAGACCACATACTATAGTCTACTAAGTTTGACTATCAAAATAGTTACAATGTTCGGGCAATGCAATCTATATGTTTTCAAAAACTAAGTTTATAAAGCTATGCTTTTTTTATGATCATTTAGAAGCCCTATTTTGAAAGTTCTGACTCGTAGGTCCCTTTTTGTACCATGCCATGATATGTAATAGCAACTTAAGATTATCAATCAGTACAATCAATCTTCCAGTTTTATTCAACCTAGTGATCTGATTCTAGTTTTCGAACTCTTCCTAGCGGAATTCTAGTATCTTACTTAGGATTCACTTAGGTGAATACCCAAAAACTTGAGTTAGCAATCACTCAACTTCCCTAGTTAGCACAATCATTTGTAAGCATAGATCATCACCCAACATAGAAGCATAACAGTTTAACCAAGGTACAGTTACCGTCATTCATAGTCGCCACATCAGCATTCACCATAGTAGCGTATTAGTTCACCTAAGATATACTTATATTCAATCAACACAGCATCATCAAACAGTACGCATTGTTATGAGTAGCAATATATCTACTCTAAGCATGGGTTAGATCCACTTACCTAGGTTTATTAATAGTACAAAACCTTAAGCTTCATGACGTGATCCTTCTTTACTTATCACACTTATGAAAATATGATACTGTCTTCAAATCAAGTATAGGTTGAACCTGAACTATTATAAGCTTTCATTTCCCCCTTTTTAAACTTCATTTGATCATATCTTACTCATTTTTAATCTGATTTCAATAAAATTTATATCATCATGATTGTTATTTTGAGTATTATTAATATATATTAAGAAACAAAATTGATCAATATTTTCAAAAACCCATAAATACCCTTTTATATTACGACTTGATCATATGTTGTTATAAATTCGTAATTAACCTAAATAAACCCTAAATATAAATTAAAAATCCTAAATTACCTCATTTCCTAAACTTATCAGCATTCATTATGTACCTAAAAATACTAGTCCTTTACATATTTAACAAATATTACATTAGTACTAATTACTATATCATATATCAACCTAATATATAGGTTTATATTATGAAAATACATAATAAATAGTATATGAGCCCAACTAATTTCATGAAAAATCCTATAGACTCACAAAAATATGCAGTTTAATTATCGACCATCAATTACACTAAACTAACTACTAGCTATTTTTACAAAAATAGTGATTTTAGCTTAGAATTACACAAAATTAGGAAAAATAAACAAATTTAAGTATGAGATAAAAAGTAAGTATTCCAAATATCATTATAAAAATTCAGAAATCAAAACATGTAGGGTTCATTCATTAATTTCATCAAAAACTAATTATTTAATAATTCGGCAAAATTGGCAGTTTTATTTAAAATAATTATAAAAAATAGTAAACATACTTAATTTCGAAAATTCTTGTTACCAAAATAATATATATATATTAGGTGTATTATATAAAAAAATTGAGCTTGAAACAACATCATCTAATATTTATAAAAATTCATTCAATTTTCGCCCAAATAGGGCATTTTCTTAAGGAATCCATATTTTCACTAATTATTTAATTAAAATAAAATTACTACATTAATTTACACCTAAAATAATCTCAGAAAGCCAAATTTCATAATTAATTGACAACATTTAATATTTTTAGTAAATTTAATAAATTACGAGTGAAAAATTGGTTCACCAGAACTGGTTGCCTCTAACCATCACCTGGCTACCGTACCTTGTTGGAAAACTCTCTCCGGTCACCCTTTGTTGGACCTCTAAGCCTCATTGAGTCAAGTTGTGGATAGCCTATTGAACCAACTTAAACCTATTCTGACCCTATTTCTTATTCTATTTTTATTTTATATATTTTAAATTTTTTTCCGATTTTCTAAAATTATGTTCTTGTGTTTTTAGGTTGCTAAAATATTGCAAATGAGGTTTGGAGTCCTATTTATAGGCTTTAGGATTTTTGTGCATGAAAAAGTAAAATTACACATGTTAATTTCATGTTTTCCTAAGTGCCATGTATCATTTTCTCCTTAACCAAGTGTTGACTTATCGTTTGCAATTAATCCTAACTTGACACATCATTTGGTGACTCACCTATTCAAATTTTTTAATTGATTTTCCATTATTTTACCTAATTTTAATAATTTATTATTATTATATGTATATATTTAATACATATAATGCATATCACATGTAAATACATATATATTATGTATAATTCAACTTCATTTATTATTTTTGAAAGTTAATTAACTTATTTCTAATATCTCGCCATATCTAAAATTTTGAATTTTATGACTATCGGCTTTATTGAAAAATTAACATTTTTCTTAAATTAATATTTTTATATAGCTTATTTTGAGAAATTGGCTTTACTTGGATTATTTCGTCTAACTTTTCTAACTTTATTATGAAATTTGAAATAAAACCGATAACTTAATCCAGCACCCTAAATTTAGGGGCTTGGATCCTAGAGTTATTGAAATAGCTCGAAATTCTAAGGTATTACACTACTGGCAGCATCCCTTCGACTATGGACCCCATCCTCATCAACATATTCCTTTAGTAAATAATTTAAGAAGGTGAAGTTTAAATCAGGATAAAACTTTTCACAATCCATCTTCACCATCCTAGTACCATCCCGATTAGCATTAAAGATAGTAACCTTATACTTTCGACTTGATGAGAACTCATCAAAGAGTTTCTTCAGTGTTATCGACATCAAGTTGTGCCCATCCTTCAATTCCTTTACTCTCTTTACAACCCAGCACGGACATCCTTAAGCTCTTTTTGCAAGTAGGTAACCTCCCCTCTAGTTGCCTCTTTAGCCTTACAGTCCCCTTTAGCCTTGTGCCTAGTAGCCCTTACCTCTTCTTGGGCTATGTTAACCTCCCCCTAGTAAAGTTTGCCTTACCTTTTGCAGTAGTAAGCTCCTCTTCGCGAGCAACATCCTTAGCCTTTAGGTTATCCACCTATTTTTCATACCAGCCCAACTTCGATTGAAGAGTAGCAACATCTTGCTCTAGCTGAAGCTTTTCATCCTTCACTCATTACTTTCACCCTACAGTCAAGATGTTTCCCTTCTTAGTGTAGCCACCTCTTACCTCAACTACTTGCATTCTTCATCACCCTTTGCCTACTTCCCTAGCTAGACTGCAATAAAAATAACAAAGTTAGACCTACATACAAGATAACAACATAAATACAAATTGCTTAAAACTCAGTAGTAAGCCTCGCTATAGAGTTGATTTACCCTCATAAAGGCATGACGACAAACACTCGTTACCTCCTCCAGACAATTCAAAGCTAGCAGTACGCACTCATTCACCTACTTATCCTACAACCACTGCCCATGAATACTTTTCAGTGGCTACTTCGTCAGAATTTGTACTCTCTCCTACAGATGTTCACTAGCTCTTATCTCTAAGGATGACTTTACTAAAGGCTACTCTTGCAAGCCGCACATGGCCTTACCTGCACTCGAACCTACTTAACCAATTAGCTTATCCACAAAACTGATTAAAGGTTCTGTACTCTTCTCCTTACTACCCTCCTTATTGCCATTTCGAGAACCAACTTGGTCGAGAACAAGTCTTCCTAAACCCATATCAAAAGGTACAACTTACTCCCCGATCGTTTGATTTGGTACCCTCCTAATAGCAACTTTAGATACAACCTACTTAGCTACCCCCTACTAAGTATAACCACATTAACCTCCCTTTCTTCAGTATTACTCACAGGTACTAGTTAGAACACCCTCCGACCCTTCGACTACTTGTTTCTTTGACTTCGTTTGTGAGTTAGCTACCCTTTTCTTCATCTACAATGAAGGCACAACCTTGCTCTCCAAATCAATTGCTTCATTAGTAGACCCTCTATCCCCGCATCAAGGAGGTTCATCTACTTCCTCCAACCTTCGTCCCTTCTGACGATACCTCTCCTTTCGAATTTGCATCATCTGTCTCTTGAAGTCCTCCTCAAAGCACTAAGCAACTCTAAGAAACAAGCTAAACTAGTTAGAATGCCTTCCGACCCTTTGATCACTTGTTTCTTTGACCTCGTTTGTGAGTTAGCTACCCTTTTCTTCATTTACAATGAAGGCACAACCTCGCTCTCCACCTCAACTGCTTTATTAGTAGACCCCTCCTTCCTCGCATCAACGAGGTTCATCTACTTCCGCCAGCCTCTGCCCCTTCTGACGATAGCTCTCCTCTTGAATTTGCATCATCTGTCTCTTGAAGTCCTCCTCAAAGCATTAAGCAACTCTAAGAAATAAGCTAAACAACACATACTTATAGAGGAGAGTAGTCCTGAGCATAGTTGTTAAAATCATGAGTTAAAATACAATTTTATGAGTTTATGATTTTATAATATTTTTCTTAATTAAAATGGATATAGAATCATTTATGTGTAGACTTTTAGTAAAATTATAAACTTTCACGTATGATTCTACAAGTTTATAATTTTATCAGCTTTGTACGTTTTTATACAATTCTATCGATTCTACGCATTTAAATGAATAGTAGAATCACGATTTTAACAACTATGCCTAAGCCCCTCGTAGATCATTGGGAATGGTACATTAACGGCTACCTTCTCCAACTACAACAACACCTATACTTGTCTTTCGAATGTCGAGCATATCACCCTTCAAATATAAGTCCACTACCTCTACGACATTAAGCCCTGGCCTTTCCACCAACTAACATCAAGGATCCACTCCTTTGTCTCCTTGTCCTCCTCCTTTAAGAGGGTAATAAATGATATATACATCGGCTTCATTCACTTCGTTAGAAAATCGACCTCACAAGGCACCCTTATCACATAAAACTGATACCTCCATTCATCAATCTTGCTTTTCTAACTACAGAACAACTTCCTTGGAGCTCTTCGGTTAGCAAAATACACCTAGCTACCCTTATTCTCCTTCAATTGGAAAATGTATTGAAACAACCGAGCCGTCAGCCTCCTTATATGAAAGACGAGTGGCCTTAAATGTAACTAGCATCTATTAGGTGTTGGGATGAAGAGAGCCTAGGAAAACCTTGAAGTGTCTAAACACCTCTAATTGAAAGTCTGTAAAAGGTAGTTGCATCCCCATTTCCACTACCTGCCAGTACAAGTAGAACATTTGGTTGTTTTCACCATAATCATAGGCTCGACAACCTTTCTTGGGCAAACACACTTCTTAAGCATTTATCTCCCGATCTACCTCTTTACATACCCTTAACCATTGATCCTCCCTATGAGCATACTCTACCTTAATAACAATACTTTTCCCTTCATTCGTGGATATCAAGTGTCACTCATATCCTCCTTTTCGGGCGAGTATTCACACCGAACCCTTACCTCAACGAATACCATCATTGCTTATTCGGGGGCGAGTAGGGACTAGCTCATCCCTCTGGCTGGAGCTTATGCTTGCCTTACCCTCAAAACGATTCCCTTGGGTCTACTGGTTAGCCATTTTGAAAAAAGAAGAAGTTGAAAGAAAATCTTAGAAATGGAAGAAAGGCAAAGATTGGAAGATGTTGATGAAACAAAAAAATGTTGTGCAATAACTTTAGTAAGGCAAAGACCAGAGCGTGAGAAATGATTTCCCTCAAGCCTTTATATAAGTGTAGCCAGGCTAAGTGAAGTGTTGCTCTAACAATTGCTACCCTAATTGAACATGTGTCAAAGCTCTTAAATCAATGGCTGGATATCGCAAAGGTAGGTAGATTGCCAGTAAGGTACGAGCGTGCATAGGCATTAATTGAATGTAACTTTTAAGGACCTTAAATACTCTGACAATCACATCAATAATTATGTGAAAATGACCAAAGACTTGGATCTTCAAGTACTTTGGAAACTAGGATCAAGCTCGTGCCCACACGAGCCCCTTACAACTTGAAGAGAGCTCAACCCCGAACACCTAAGGCTTGGATCCTCCAACATGTTAAGAGCCAGAACCAAGCTCTTGCTTGAGCGAACTGACTAAGCCCACACCCATACGAGCTCTCTATAGTTTGAGGGTATTCGACCTTAAGTACTCTACAACAATCAGGATAAGCGCGAAAAGAAAGAATTGGCTAAACAATAAGGGGAAGAAGGGAGAGAAAACGAAAAAAAGTATGTAGACATATAAAGAGTGACTTTGATTTTCATTAAACACGAGAATCATTACAAGGCCTAGGGGTTGGCATATTAGCTTCAAGTACAAGTTATCACAAAGAAAAACGCAAAGTACGTTGTATGGGACGGAGCCCTTTTTTACTATACTACTCTACTTCACTCCTCGTGGACTCGCAACGTCAACTCAGCTTCGATGGATGCTCTACCTAGCTTGGTTTGCTCACGATCCCAAGCCAGCATAAAGAAGCCCAGCTTAGGCTAGTTGATTTGCAACTTCAACTTAGCTCTTTGTTTTCACTAACAACCTAAGCTCAACTTATGTTGCCTCAAGTAAACGATCGAAGACTTTGGAGATTAATGACTGCTACTACTCCTTTGCCATCATAGTCATCGCAAAATAGAGCCCTGGTAGTACGTCATTCCAAAGATTAGTTAGTGCCACCACAGCAGCTCTAAGAGGAAGTTCCTCTCACACTTATAAGTGACTAAGGATCACCCAACTTCCTAGAAGACTTAGCTAAAAAGAATCAATGAGCTCATGGAAGTCATTTGAGTACCTTAAGCCTATGAGGACAACCATTGCAAGGCAAAGAACGTACGGCTTCTTGTAGCCAACCATGTTCTTGATGCCTAATGGATCTCCTTAGAAGTCCCCTAGTTGATGAAGGTTAGGAACCCCTGAGCTATCGAAGTCTCCCCCTCTTAAGGCTAGAAGCATGCATTAGTGTTAGGAATTGCCTGAAAATATGATCAGGAAACTTGGATGCCAATGCCATAGGCACCCAACGACGTGCTAAGGACAACAAACCACCAATAAAGGGGGTATAAACCCTTGTACACCCTTTAATCGAGGTTTGGAGCCCACCCCCTATCAACAAGCGGCTCTTTATACCCCTCAATTAGTGCTCGAAGGCCCTATTAGTAAGGTGGAGGCCTAGTTTGAACACTTTCCTACTCAAAAGGACCATCCAGGCCCTACTAATTATCTGAAAAGGTTTTATGAAGAAGTAGAAGCTTACAAAAAACTAAAGGCAGAGCAAAACAAGATGAAAGGAAATGGTCCCCATAGTAAAGCAACGTTAAACCTTATTTGTTCATGCGCTATTTACTGACCCATTCAACGTTCAAGGGAGATTACCAATGAAAAGACAAACTTTAATACCAAGTAGTGGTTTCCCCATGCAGTCAATGTTGTATGCGTACAGCATTAAAACATGTTATGTAATCAATGATGCACGTTTAACGAGGCACCATCATTGTACTTCGAATACGATAAGTATTGGGAAGAACTACGCATATGAAAAGTCTCCTATTAATAGTTGTGTCAATTGTCAACTCGAGAAAATCATATCTGGGAGGATAATCTCTATACAGCCAGCCCTAAGCCTTTAGATGACATGGGCTTGACTTTTCTTAAGTCCAAGAGCATCAATACTCTCTTCGCCGACTAAGTGACTAAGGTTGCAAATGTTGATAGTAAATTCTAGTCATAAAGAGCTCCTAGGACCCCAGCCAAACAAATGGTTGGCTTAGGCCTCATAAATTGTTGAGAAACTTAGCCTAGACCATAAAGGCCTATTAAGATGTACGGACATGTCCTGAGTGTGTCGAAGCCCTATCTTCAGCTTGAAAACCCTCAAACACTCTCGATATGTCTGACCACTAACTACAATATTCGCTCGAAGCTCGCACTCGCTCTCTCCAAAAACCGTAGCCGAAGGGGGTGTCCAGCTTTGAAGTTGAGTACTAACCTCATCCATTGCTTGGCTATTCTCTCTCTCTTTATTTAACAATGATTGACCTCCTGTCACATAGACTATTGCCTAGCCGCTGAACTAGGGTAACCACCTACCATCGATGGTTTGGGCCCATCATGTGTCAACAATAGTAAACACCTTCAACCTATAAATACGGGTAAGTTCACTAGGTAAAAGGATAGTTACTCACAACTACGGACACCTCGTTTTTGCTCTCTATAGTTTAGTATTTCCTAAATAATTTTTTCAAAAAAATATCATAAAAAAACTTCAAAATAATGGAATTTTTAGGAAAATAAAAACCTTAGGTCTTTGTATTATCATTAGTTGCATTGAATGAGTCATTTTTTTTAGGGTCTTTAGAAAAAGGTCATTTAATTTTTAACATTAAGTTTAAGTAAAAAAAAAAAAATAATAATAACTAAATAGGGTAATAAAACTTAAATCGTATAGATCAAATTTTAGGATTGGTCATTTTTTAGATAAGAATTAGTTTTACTATTTTTATTTATTTTTTCCTTTTTCATTTATTTCTTTTTATTTATTTATTTATTGAAAAAAACAGTTAAAGGTTGGGGGGAGGGGGGTGGGGTTACAGGGCAGAAGGGTAGGATAGGGTGTTGTGGGGGGTTATCAAACTAGGTGTAGGCCTTTAGTAAAGTTTAAGGCCTATTAAGAGAATAGGTGCAAAGCCCCTGTTTTTGTTTTTGTTCTAGGCACATGTAGTACATGCACTAGGCTAGGTGCATCAACATACTTGCTGTACGTACCTAGCTTAGGTCTTTCCATCTAATTCTTGCTAATTCTTGTAATTTCCCTAGTAGTTCCAAGCAATGAGACAATTTGATGGCTTATGTTTGAGCCATCTTTTTGCATGGTTTCCATATGATTCCTCCAAATTAATGGAGGAATCATGTGTTAGGCCTAGCCTAGCATTGAATCTAACTCTTAACTTGTCCAAATTTAAAGATTTATTGGGTCAAATTTTAACTCAAAAATTGAAAAAAAAAAAAATGCTTGAATGCTCATTTTGACTCAACTAAAATTCAAGCTCCATTAATGAAAATTGAAGCTTCTATTTTGTAGATTAGGCAAAAACAAATACATTGAACTCAGTTTAGACCACCAATTTATTGTAATACATGCACAAAATTGAATTCGAATCCTAAGTCCCTATTCCCCATTCAAATTTGAATTTAAGGTATTTATTGGATTTCCATGTTAATCTAAGCTAGAGGTAGTATAAATAGGTGCTACTTAAGCTTTCTAGACATCAATCATCGTCACTTCTCACCCATTCCCTTACATTCATCAATTTCTCTCTTTAAGTCTAGTCAATTTCTCTCTTTAGATCTAAGCATCTTTTGGGTTGATTTTAGTCTAAGTTGCCACTAGCAACACTAGCCACTTGAGTATAACCTAAAACCACCTCCACTTTCTCTTGAAGCACCCCTAGCCACTGTCTCGAACAAACATCGCTACTCCTCTCTTGGCCTTCATTTGAGATCCCTAAAAACACCACCAACTCGTTAAGGCACCACTACAAAACTTGCTTTTGCCAATAAAAACATCATGGAAGCACCATTTCCTATTTAAAATAGCAATTGGAAGCTACCATGAGGAGTGGTTTTAGTTGTTGCTTCTTCTTCTTCTTAAGACACAATTTGTGACCCGTAGAGCCTCAGCCGAACTAACATAAACAATCCATACTTAACCTAAGCCAAGTCGACCAATTCGGGCTATGATTTTTCTAAGTTAGTTAGTCTTTTTACCTTTTTTTTTTCTAATTTAATAAAATAAACTAAAAAAAGTAATAAAAATAATAATAAGAAGGGATTTTGTTCTAGACTTTTGAATCTTCCTTCCTTTCTTTTTTTTTGGTTCTTTCTCTTAATTTTCTTTTGGAAAATTTATAAAAATAAAAAAGGGAAAGTTTCCAAAAAGAAAATCTTTTCAAAATAAAAAAAAATTGTCTTATCTTAAGCTTTCAATTTCTTTTCCTTTTCCCTTAAAAATTCCTTCAATTTTTTTTTTCTATCACTTAGAAGATAAAACCATAAAAAGAAAAAAACACTTTTTCTCACTTAGAAAGAAAATCTATTTTCTAAAACAAAAATGTAATGAACTCTTTTTCCAAAAATAGGAGGCTTCTTTTTTTTCAGAATTTTCAAAATATCATAAATGTAAATTAGGTACCTTTTTTTAGAAGACTTTCTTAAAATTAAATAAGCAAATTAAAAATTAAACTCAACCAATTTTTATAAATTAAAAGAAACCAACACATCTATATATTTGGAATGAATTACGAAAATTTGATTTCAAATAGTGGTTACGTAGGCATTATTAGGAAATTACAGGGAAACTTAAAATATGTGAAAAAAATTATTTTTCCTGCCTTTGTAAATTTTATTTTAATTTCTTATTTTTTTTAAGTAGATACAATTTATTTGTTTATTTATTTACAATGTAAGTTAGAATTATTTTGGAATAAATGGGTAATTTTGAAGATAAAGTTAAATTCAAAAGGTTAAGGCAGCACTTGTTAGGGTTTAATAGATTAGTCCTTAGATCCAAAATTCTAGTTTTTCAAAAACTGTGTTTTAAAAGTTAGTTTTTCTATAGACTAGTGGCTAAGTTATAACTAATTTATCCATTAGTTATGACTTAACACTTTTCTCAACTCTTGTTGGGTAGCGGCTCCAAAATATTTTTTTTTAAATTTAAAAGAAAACTAGATTTTCCTTAATTCTTAGTCGAAGGTTTATATCAAATTTGTATAGGGTTTGATATAAATCGGATTAAGGAAAATATTGAAAACTGAAAAATTCAGGCTAGACGGGTTGACTCCACTGAAGATGTCAAGACGGTTAGTCACTTAGATATTCCGAATTTAACTTTATATTTCAATATATCCATTTTTTTTATTGTAAATATCTCTTTAGTATAAATAGTTATACTAATTTTTTTTTTTTTTTTTTTTTTGTAGTTGATCTTTTTAGCTTGGTTTCTTTTAACTGCATCACAAATTTGTAATAGATATGGTTAGACCTAAGTTATCTTAGGACCTTAAGACGAGGAATCATTATGTAAGTTCCAGGTATAGTAGAGTAGCTATCACTCGAGGTTGATTGGATTACCTCCCTTAAACTTTAATGTGAACAAAGAACCATTTCTCAAAAATGTGTGAGGTCATAGAGTTTAAGGACTTTTAGAACTTTCCCTTTTGCATTTGTAATTTTTTTTTTCTAGACTAGTAAATAACTAATAAGGTGGCATAAATAAAGATGATAACTAGGAGTTTCTTTTCCTTGTATATTACTTTATTTTGTTCCTAAATCTAATATACATAAGAGGTTTTATGTAAATAAAGATGTCAATGGAATTTTCAATGTAAACATGTTTATTTTTTTCGTTTCCTTGTAATTTATGAATTTCTTGTAAACTTTCAAACATGGCAAATTCATCCAACACTAGAGTCTTCACTAAAGAGATTCATGTCCATAAGCCCATGAACCCAAAGCCCGTACTTGATCAGTGGTTCTAAGCCTTCAATCCAAGGGAACAAGAATTCATCGTCAACAAGATTAGGCCCATACTCTCACTACCCAAGGTTAATGTTAATATCACATTAGTGAAGGCCTTGGTACATTTTTGAGAACCTAAGGATATTGCATTCTACTTTGAGCCACACCTAGTTAGCCCAACTCTAGAAGAATACACCTAGATGCTTTAAGCCCCTCCTTTGGATGAAATATATGTTCTGAAGCTTGAGGTTGGCCTAGCTAACATCTTCTCAAAATTTTTATGGATCCACAAATCTGAAATAAACGAAGCCTTGAATGACTGTAATAATTATGCTATTAAGATATAAGGCTTGATTCATTGGTTTTAGACTGAACCTAACTCCAGCAAAAGGGCTCTATTTTGTGGAGATCTCAGAGCATGGAGGGAGAATCAAATTAAAACCTACATCTTAGCAGCATTTGCTACCATCTTGTTTTCAAGGGGGTCTTTTCTCGTACATTACAAGGTTGTAGAGTTAATGGCTTAATTTTAGGAAAGGAAGTCCTATGTCCTTACCCTACTTGTTAAACAAATAAGGAACCTTAATTTCCTTATGAAAAAAGGCTGTAGGGATCTTAGGTCAAGCATGGCACTGCTAATGGTATGATTCATTAGCCACATAAAATGCTTCGGGTAATATTTGATTAGAGGTGCCTTCCTTCATAAGATTGATCTTATTAACTCTTTCACCACTGACATCAAATTACTAGAAGATGTCCCTACCCTTCGCTGGATAGAAATTTTCCAAGATTTTTGAGTCGAAGATATACTATGGATTGCTAGATAGAGCAATTACACCAAAGTCATATTGGTTTGCAAGAACAACCATGCTGTACCATTGATAGGAATGAGTTGGTGTACAGGCTACTATCCGAATAACTTGGTAAGGTAGTTTGGAGGCATCTAAGACATAGTTCACAACCCTTTGTTGAAGCTATTTGCTCTTAATCTTAAAGAATCTCAACTCTTAGAAAAGTTATCTAAACTTCTCAAAATCAAAGCTTATTGGGATGCAAGGACTATAAGTGATAATATTGATTTAGTTGAATTAAAGGCGAAGTGGACAAATATAAGGTCATTAAAGAGTATCTATATGAGTAGTTGTACAAGGCAGGTGAAATATAGTATCAGGCAGCAGAAGTCCTTCAACTTGCACCCCCAAATCCTAACCCTGAAATGATGACTTATATGGACTAAGTAAAGGCTTGTGTAGAGGTCATATATGATGAAAGAGATATGTAGGAAAACCTATTTCGAGAATCTAAATAGTGATCTCGTACCCTAGAGCATCGACTGAAGATGGCCCAAAAGAAGCTTAAAGAATTCGAAGAGGTGGTTAGGCTTTGTCAGAAGTAGGGTAAAGTAGTGGTAGTAAGACCCAGCAATTAGAAGAAGAAAGCATTATTTAACCAATAGAAGAAGAGAAGAATACTTTAGGTTGTTTTGTAATTTTTTTTTCTTGAAAAGTAATGTAATAAAACCTCAAGAGTTGTGGAATAATAAATAAACTTGCCATCTTGTTAATTAATTGTCGATCCTTTTCCTTACATCCATATGCCATATATACTTGCATTTTTACTTATTTATTTATTTATTACACTTTGTTGTCTTAAAAAAAAAAGAAAAAAAAATATGTATATATTTATGCTAACTTGTTGAGAAGTGTTCTTTAACCAAGTTGTAAAGATAGCTCCCAAACATCAAGTCTTTTAAAGAAGTCCAATTCACATTCTCTCTCAAACCATAATGGTCAACCAAGAAAATGACCACATCAACACCAAGGATGACAACAATAATGTGAACCTTGAGATCACCGATCCCACTAAGCTAAGGTTTCACTCTTTAAAGCGAACTGAGTTGAATTTCCTTGTTGATAGTATTGCTTTACTTAAAGCTACAATACCATCATACGAAGAAAGCTCTAGGGCCCATTATGGGAAGAATGTTGAAACTCTACCTCTTGAAGCAAAAGAGAGCTATCCTAAAGATAATTCAGCTTTTAAGACTTTTGAATTAGAAGGGTTCTATCCATAGTTCAACCCAACTTTTGAACCTAACACATACTCATTCCCAGTTAACACAAAGCTAGTTAAGTTAGGGGCTAACTGGGATGATTTGAAAGAATTAAAAAGGAAGTTGACTTAAGAGATTGTTGAAAAGATGAAGGCACTTAGGAGCTATGATGGTTCTGAGTAGGTTGGTATCATAGATTTCTTTACGTATGATTATGAGAGTTATTGATGGGAATTAGCCTCCGACTACGTCCAAGCAGAGGCCGACTTGTTCGAAATTGATGCCAACCTTTAGGAAGAAGATGTCAACTTGTTATAACCCGAGGCTAATTCGCTGAGGGCGAACAAGTGACAAAAGATTAAAGGGAAGAAAAGGAGCCACTTGGCAATAAGTTTGTCATTTATCGAGAAGACGAGAGATCATACAGCCGAGGACTCGAGATTAAAGAACCACTTGGCACTATCTTAATAGACTAGTGACGACTGACTTTAGAACTTAACAATTGGGGGTTGACCTCTCTAGTATCTCGGCCAGGTATTGCGAAATGTTAGGAGCTCCCCTTTAGGCTTAGACATCTACTTGCCGACCCTGCCCAGTTCGGATCCTACTCCTCCCTAGATATGCCGAGTGACTGCATGCTGAGTTTTGTAAAACACACAGTTTTTTACCCTTGTATATGTTTTCCTTCATTTAATTTATAGGCCCGATTCTTTAGGGTTTAAGGACTTATACATTATTTACCGTTTTGCCATTAGGGTTTAAGACTTGCTATAAATAGCAACATTTGTACTAAAATAGAGGACAGATAGATACAGACAAATATATATATATAGAGTGAAACTTTCCTCTTTCGAGCAAGGCTGTACTTGAGCTAGTAGAGCTTATATTTGCTCGATTATTGAGTATCGATTGCTTTCTTTAATCTCCCTCATGTTCTTATCAATCTTATTCTTAAGATTGTGGTGAACCCCTTCATTTGAATCGGTTAGTGAGTTACGTCTAACCCTCATTTGAATCTTAAGCGGCATTTAGTGTTCGTAAGTTGTATCAAACTCTATTTTGGGCCTAAACCCCTTATTGTGTTTGTCTCTTGGTGAGTTATATCCATTCACATTCACCATTAAAAACCTTCCTGTTCTTCATATCCATTTTTCTTTTAGAATCCTAAATACCCATTTCTGGTTTGTTTGAGATCAGTTGCCATTTTGGATTGATCCTTATCATCTTAGTATCAAAGCTTTAGGGAGACATGCATGTTAGTGTTCTTTAAAGTAGATTTGTGGTTCTAACATTTCTGTTAATCATTGTTCTGTAGTGTAGTGTGCTATTCATAGTAGTCGAAAGTAGCTGTAGAAGTCAAGTAGTGGTTGTTTCTAGGTTACTGTTAGTGTTTTGTTGTTTGTTTAATTCTCTGGTCAATTATTGTACAGACAAGAATGTCAGAGGATAGTGTCAACAACACTAGTGATAGTCTTCGCGAAAGCTTAATGTGACGTGTTGAAAACTTAGAATATAGGATCTAAAATCTCATTAACTCTATTCAAGAATTCACTGGATTAGTTAGAGATTGTAGACGAGATAGCTGAGAGGAAAGAAGGGAGAGAACACCTACAAGTGGAAGTGGTTCTAATGAACTTGATTGTGATGATCGACAGCGAAGAAGAGTTGTCGAGTCGAGAAGGAGAGAAAACCAACTCGTGTCGAGAAGAAGAAATGAAGGGAGCATTGACTCCAAAACAAATCAAGAAGCTCGGAGAAGAGAATCGAGGCCGAAAAGGAACATGGCCAAGTAGAGCTTTAACAGAAGTGGCCAAACCAAGGTGAATTGACTAGCTTGGAATGCAAGGGATGAACCCTGAGCACCTGGCCAAGGACTTGACAATGTCAAGTTGAAACTGCCGACCTTCTGTGGACATAGCTGACTTAAAGAGTTCCTTGACTAGGTTCCCCAAGTCGAGAAGTTATTTGAGTGTGATGATCGAGCAAAGGTTAAGTTGGCTTCATTATCCCTTGTTGAATATGCGAGTCTTTAGTGGGATAAGCTAGTAGCTAAGTGATAACTATGATTTTAAACATATTTCATATGGTGATTTTATAGTATTTCCCTTACATTTTTGGTTTTCTTTAAAGAAAATGATACTTAATTGAGTAAAATTTTGATTTCAAGGTTTGAATGCGTTCTAGGATTGAAAACGAAGAAAAGGAATCAAGTTTCACTCAATTTGGAGTTCAAACGAAGAAGTTATGAAGTTTTGAAGTTATGTAGAAAAATTTGCATGGTACAGAAAGTTACACGACCTGGGGACACGGCCATGTCTGGTGATGAAAATAGAATCTTTATAATACATATATAAAAGGATATCTTAGGGTTTAGACAGAAGAGAGACATTAGAGAGGACGGAGAGACACAAGAGAAGAGACTTGAGGAGAACATCAAGAAAGAGGCGAGAACAACATCAACTTCAAGATTAGAGAGATTGTTCATCAATTAAAGGGGTTTTCCACGTTTTATTTTATATTTTTGATGGAACTCGTTTTTAGATTCGTTATGATAGCTTAGAATTCCAGTATCTAGGATTATGGAACCTAGGGTTTCATGTGACTTTTGAGTTGAATTATAAATTTCAATAAAGTTTCTATCTTTTCTTGATTCAATTATGTTGTTTAATTATTAATTGATAATTCTAGAGTATTAATATATGATATTATGCATGTTGATTGAGAAATTACATGTGTAATTAGATCTTAGCATAATTGGAGAGAATTACATGTATACTTAGAGATAAGATACATGTTTCTTCCGGAAAGTTAATTATTTGTGTGGGAATTCATTATACATTAATGCAATTCTAAGTTATATTACTAAGTGAAGAGATTCCGATAAATAAATTAGGATTAGGGTTAATATGCTTGAGAAAGGTATTAACTTTAATTGTGAATTCCTCCAATCAAGAATAATAGAAACTGAATTGAATATATTTTAAGCGATCACATGTTAAACACTAGGGGAAATAATTCCTAAATACGTTATTAATTTCTTGAAGTCGTTCGTAGTTTTATTGCTTTCTAATTTGCTTAATCAAGTTTCATAATTAGTTTAGATGGTTAATGTTAGTATTTTTAATTCATTCAATTTATCACAATTTTCCGGTTAGATAATAAAGCTAAGGTTAATATTAGTATTCAAAATCTCTGAGGGATCGACTTGGACTCACATCCGCTATATTAAAATTGATAGGTGCACTTACCTCGTATCAAGTTTTTGGCACCGTTGCCGGGGATTTTCGATATTAAGAACGCTAGTTGCTTTATTACTTTAACCATTTTTTCTTTATTTTCTTTTGTTTTCATTGTTTACTTTTATTACCTAAAGCTCCAATTGATTTTATATTTATTGCCCTTATAGTGCATGACCCGAAGCAACTCGGAAGATTTGGTAGAACTTGATCCTGAAATTGAGAGAACTGCCCTTCAAAATTTGAGATCACGAACCTTGACAAGTTGTAGCGACCATAGACGACGAGTCAATCATTGAAATCAAGGAAGAAGGTGAAGAGGCCAACACTCAATTCATCGAGCAGGAAGATCCACTACACATGGCTAACAACGGGAATGAAGCAAATCGGACCATGTCCGATTATTCAAGGCCTACACTTATTGGAGCTGACTCTAGTATTGCAAGGCCAACCGTCGCGGCTAATAACTTCCAAATTGCACCTAACATCATACAAATGGTGCAACAATATGTTCAGTTTGATGGTCTCTAAGATGAAGATCCTAATGCCCACATCTCTAGTTTTCTAGAGATTTGTGATACATTTAAAATCAACGGAGCCACAGATGATGCCATTCGACTGCGGCTATTTCCTTTCTCCTTGAGGGGTAGAGCAAAACAATGGTTGAAATCCCTACCAAGAAATTCAATCACAACTTGGAATGAATTGGTAGAGAAATTTTTGGAGAAGTATTTCCCACCTGCAAAGACCGCTAAACTTCGGAATGATATTTCTTGTTTTGCTCAATTGGAAGCGAAGATGCTTTATGATACTTGGGAGCGGTTTAAGGACTTGCTCAAGAGGTGCCCACATCATGGCCTCCCACTATGGATGCAGATTCAAACCTTCTACAATGGTCTCAATTTATCTACTAGACAGATGATTGATGCATCCGCAGGAGGTACTTTGAACACAAAGACACCTAAGCAAGCACAAAACCTGATTGAAGGAATAGCGATGAACAATTATCAGTGGGAAAGCACTAGAGCCAAGCAAAGGCCATGGGAATTTATGATGTGGACTTGACCATTGCTTTGGCAGCCAAGGTGGACCTATTGAGTAAGAAGATTGATGCACTCTCTGTTGGCCCTCAACAAGTGCAATCGGATGTAAGTGATTTTGATATGTAGGGGTATGGAGCACAAGAACAACTGGAACAGGTATATTATCTAGGAAATCCACCTAAGCAACAAAATAACCCCTACAGCAACACTTACAATCCAGGATGGAGAAATTACCCCAATTTCTCATGGGGAAATCAAAACCAAGGCCAGCAGAAGATCAACTTTGGCCCACCTGGATTTCAAAGACCATTCCCACCTCCTCTCCCTTAAGAAAAGAAGCCCAGTGTGGAAGAACTTCTCACAAAATACATTCAAGGCAATGAGGCTCGCTTATCCAACATTGAATCTTCGCTGAGGAATCAAGAGGCTTCAAATCGCAACCTTAAGAACCAAATTGGTCAACTTGCGAAGCTAATCTCTGAAAGACCACAGGGATCGCTATCGGGAAATACAAAACCCAATCCAAAGGAACATGTTAAGGTAGTAACACTTCGAAATGGGAAGGAGTTACATGCTGAGAGGAAGGTTAGTGAGGAGACTAGCAAGAGCAAGGAGGGGACGAAAGCAACGAAAGATGTAGAGTCATCAAATGTGAAGGAATATTAACCACCTATCCCATACCCCCAAAGACTCAAGAAAGATCGCAATGACCACCAATTCAGTAAGTTCCTTGACCTCTTTAAACAATTGCATATTAACTTACCTGTTGTTGATGCCCTGTCACAGATGCCGAAGTACGCTAAGTTCTTGAAAGATTTGTTATCCAACAAGAGGAAGATTGAGGAGCTTTCTATAGTCATCTTGGATGAACATTGTTCAGCGATCGTGCATAACAAGTTGCCTAAAAAGCTAAAAGACCTAGGAAGTTTTACTATTCCTTATCATATTGGTAATCTGTTAATTGACAAAGCTTTAGTTGATTTGGGTGTTAGCATCAATTTAATGCCTTACAAATTTTTCAAGAAACTAGGATTAGGGGAACCTAAGCCCACACGCATGAGTTTGCAATTAGCTGATGGATCTGTGACGTATCTTAGAGGTATATTTGAGGATGTATTAGTCCGAGTGGGTAAATTCATTTTTCCATTTGATTTTGTGATATTAGATATGGATGAAGATTTTGAGTTACCCCTTATCCTAGGTAGACCATTCTTAGCCACCGCTAGGGCTATCATTGATGTTAGTGGTGGCAAGCTCATTCTTTGAGTAGGAGATGAAGAGATCATGTTTAAAATTTCGGAGGCTATGAAAAAATCTATCGAGCAGGATGATACTTGCTACCTTTTGGATGTTACTGACACTTTTGTTTCAAGTTATATGCAGGAAGTTCTTCTTAAGGATCTGTTGGAGAGTTGCTTGCAATTAGGCATGGAGGAAGCTTCGGAAGATCCTGTCAAATCCGAGGTGGTAGCCCAACTGGAGGCAAATAAACCTATCTCTATTGAGAAAGGGTTTGAAAAAAAGAAGGAAGCACAGTTAAAACCTTCGATTGAGGAGCCACCAGTATTGGAGCTAAAGCAATTACCTGACTACCTGGAATATGCCTTCTTAGAGAAGGACTCCAAATTACTGGTAATTATAGCATCCAATTTGGAACAAGAACAGAGAGAAAGGTTGCTGAAAGTACTCAAGGAGCATAAGAGGGCCATTGCTTGGAAAATATCCGATATTCGAGGTATCAATCCCTCCTTTTGTACTCATAAGATTTTAATGGAAGAAAACTACAAACCGGTTGTGCAGCCCCAGAGACGCTTGAATCTAAACATGAAAGAGGTAGTCAAAAAGGAAGTTATCAAACTCCTTGATGCAGGTATGATATATCCTATCTCTGATAGTTCATGGGTGAGTCCAGTGCAAGTAGTTCCAAAAAAAAGTGGGATGACAGTAGTCCCTAATGAAAAGAATGAATTGATCCCAATGAGAATGGTAACAGGTTGGCGTGTATGTATCGATTATCGAAAGTTAAACGATGCTACACGTAAAGACCATTTCCCCTTACCTTTTATTGATCAAATGATAGAACGACTAGCTGGACATATGTTTTATTGTTTTCTGGATGGCTTATCTGGTTATTTTCAGATACCTATTGCACCGGAAGATCAAGAGAAGACCACTTTCACTTGTCCTTATGGCACCTTTGCTTATCGTAGAATGCCTTTTGGTCTTTGCAATGCACCGGCTACATTCCAGCGATGCATGTTAGCTATTTTTGATGATTTGATTGAGGACATAATGGAGGTATTTATGGATGATTTTTCAGTTTTTGGCAACTCATTTGACCTTTGTTTAAATAATTTGGACAGGGTACTTACCAGGTGTGAAGAGACCAACCTTGTCCTCAACTGGGAGAAGTGCCACTTCATGGTACAAGAAGGTATTGTGCTGGGCCATAAGGTCTCTTATCGAGGAATTAAGGTGGATACTGCTAAAGTGGATGCGATTGCAAGACTCCCATCTCCAACTTCGGTTAAGGCCATAAGAAGTTTTTTAGGACATGCAGGTTTTTACAGGCGATTTATCAAGGATTTCTCGAAAATTGCCTGCCCTTTGACTAAGCTATTAGGGAAGGACGTGCCTTATGTTTTCTCTCAAGAGTGTTTGAAAGCTTTCAATATCCTTAAAGAGAAACTTACCAATGCTCTAATCATGGTAGTACCTGATTGGGCACTCCCCTTTGAGCTTATGTGTGATGCAAGTGATCACGCAGTCGGGGCAGTGCTGGGACAAAGGCGAGACAAGCACTTTCAACCAATTCACTATGCTAGTAAAACTTTTACGAATGCTCAGAAGAACTACACTACTATAGAAAAAGAGTTGCTAGCAGTTTTTTTTTTGCTTTTGATAAGTTTCGCTCTTATTTGCCTCTATCTAAGGTGATTGTTTATACTGATCATTCTGCCCTTAGGTACTTGTTAGCAAAACTGGATGCAAAACCAAGATTGATTAGGTGGATCTTGTTGCTACAAGAGTTTGATGTGGAGATCAAAGATAAAAAAGGAGCTGAGAATTTAGCAGCAGATCACCTATCTCGATTGGAGAATCTAAACTTAGAAATGCTCGACGAGAACGAGATCAAAGATGAATTCCCTGAGGAGCGACTCTATGCCATCGCCCAGGTAAGTGATATAGAAATTCCTTGGTTCGCAGATATTGCTAATTTTTTAGCTGTTAGGATCATACCGAAGGGACTTCAACACCAGCAAAAGAAGAAATTCTTTTCTGATGTGAAACATTATTTTTGGGATGATCCTTACCTGTTTAAAGTATGTGCAGATCATGTCATCCGAAAGTGTGTACCACACCTCGAAGGTTGGCGAATTTTGAGCCACTGTCATTTGAGGCCTACGGGTGGGCATCATAGTGCCAATAGGACAACTCATAAGGTCCAAGAGGCAGGATTTTATTAGCCTACCTTATTTAAAGATGCCCAAAGATATGTTGAGAGTTGTGATCGTTGCCAACGAGTGGAGAATATATCCCGTAGGGATGAAAGGCCAAAAAACCCCATATCGAGATTGAGGTATTTGATGTGTGGGGGATCGATTTCATGGGTCCTTTTTCGAACTCTAATGGAAACAAATATATCTTAGTAGCTATTGACTATGTCTCTAAGTGGGTAGAAGCTAAAGCCCTACCTACTAATGATGCTAGGGTAGTAAAAAAATTCTTGAAAGGCCTATTTTCTCGATTCGGCACCCCTAGGACAATTATAAGTGATAGGGGAATACACTTTTGCAATGCTCAACTTGATCAAGTACTGAAATGTTATGGCGTTACATACAGGATAGCCACCCCGTACCACCCCCAAAGTAGTGGCCAAGTGGAAGTTGCCAATCGCAACCTCAAGCGAATTCTCGAAAAAACTGTAGAGTATCATAGGAAAGATTGGTCCGAAAAGTTGGATGATGCTCTATGGGCATATAGAACCACCTACAAAACACCACTCGGGACTACACCCTACCGACTTGTATATGGCAAAGCTTGTCATTTACCGGTAGAGATAGAGCATAAGGCTTATTAGGCAATTAAGAGTGCTAATGTTGATTTTGAGCGTGCAGGTTCTCACAGGAAACTTCAACTAAACGAGCTAGAGGAATGGCGAGCAAATGCATATGAGAACTCCAAATTATACAAAGAAAAGGCCAAAAAGTATCATGATCAGCGAATCAAACAAGGTCGACAATTTAAAGAAGGTGATCATGTTCTTTTGTATAATTTTCGCCTTCGTTTATTCCCAGGTAAGTTGAAATCCAAGTGGTCTGGACCATTTACAATTACACGAGTTTTCCCGTATGGGACTGTTGAAGTTACACACCCAGAGAAGGGCACATTTAAGGTAAATGGGCAACGGTTGAAGTTATACTTGAGTGGAAACTTGGAGCATGTTGGACGGGAGGAGTTTTATCTCCATCCGACAGAACTAACATGAGAAGACGTATCCCGTCGAGCTATCGATGTTAACTAAAGCGCTTCTTTGGAGGCAACCCATGTCTAACTCTGCTTATGCTTTAGTTCTTTAAGTTTTCTTCATTTTACTTTCCATTTTATCTAACTTTGTTTTGCGTCTTTTATTTTCTTTCAACTTATCATCATAGCCTTTCCCCTTTTAGCTTTATTTTTGCTTTTTCTCTTTAGTTTTATTATTTTTAAGTTTCCTTTATCTTTGAATTTAATTCAAAATATATATATATATATATATATATTATTACATGGGCGAGGGATACGGTCGTGTCCCAGCTTGTGTTCATCCAGACCTTCAAAATTACTCACCCACAGAAAGTTACACGAGTGGGGGACACGGTCGTGTCCCAGCCCGTGTCCGCCTAGATTTTGCTTCTACTGTGTAGGCACAGAAAGTTACACGGGCGAGGGACACGGTCGTGTCCCAGCCTGTGTGCGCCCAGAATTTTCCACCTGCTAACAGAATGTTACACGGTCATGGGACACGGTTGTGTCCCAGCCTGTGTGCGTCAAGACATCACAGTAGAGCTCAAAAAGTTACACGGGCGTGGGACACGGTCGTGTCCCAACCCGTGTCCATCCAAACTCCACACGACTCGCACAGAATGTTACACGGGCAAAGGACACGGTCATGTCCTAGCCCGTGTCGACCTAAAATCACACGATTTCGCACACGACCAGTTTATTTAAATTACACGCATCCTCTCACACACTCACAATCAAACATATCTCTCTCATATTCTCTCTTGATTTTCCTCTCTCTTCCTCATGCTTAAGCAGTTTGGTTATTTGCATTTCTCCTTTTGTGCATATTGTTTTTTTTCCCTTTGGCCTGTAGATTTCTTTTGATTATTCATCAATGCCATGCATCATTGCTTTGAGTTTCTTGATCTCATATGCTATAATGTTGCCTCATCTAGTTAGATTTCATTGTGCTTTGTCAATTCCGACTGTTATTGGTTAATTTGCTCATCTTTATTCATTCATGCTAGTTAGGGTTAGCAATGGGAGATAATCATTCTAGGTCATTTAGCGTCTTTTATATGTTGAGATGCCTGTTTGTCACCGTTAATTGTTGTGTAGTGGAATTCGTTGGAAGTGTTTGCCACTCATTTCTTTTCCACCAATTCGTTTTCTAGCTGCACTCCATATGTTTGTTGAAATGCCCCAATGAGCATTCTGTTCACATTCTTCCCTATTGCTCTTCTTTTCTTCTGCGATACGGATGTACGTGTTTGATTTGGATTGTTGACTCTTTTCAGGAATTCAAATGGCTAATCGAGCTAAGCTTTCCGTTCGCCGGAAATCCAAATTTGCAGCATCCTCTTCATCACAATCCGGGGCAATAGTTAAACCACTGGCTACTCTTCCCCCGATGGAGCATCCAATGCTCCAATTTCAGGAGGACTACCAAGTGCAACGATATCAACTACTTCAAACTAAACCCTTTAGCAAGACCCTTCGGCTGGATTGGGATGTTCTTGCTCAATTAGAGCTTACTACCGAAATGAAGGAGCTTTTGGATGGTATCGTTTGGGAGCGCTTGTTATCCTTTGAAGCTCCAATTTATAAAGAGCTGACCTTGGAATTTTTGTGCACTTATAAACTTGACAAGGAAAGTGCTACTAGCATGGGCCCAAAACGTAAATTACACTTCACCTTGAGTGGCCATCCATTCCATATGACCATCGCTCAACTGGGCAGATATCTTGGTCTACTAGCAGAAAGATATACACGGATGGAAGAATTCCAAAGTCTCTCGTGTCGTTTTCCTCGTGGCGTCACAGCAGGGTCGTTTTGGAATGAGATTATGGTTGGCGATGCCTATGATCCAGCCAGGAGTAAGGCCTCTCAATTAGTTAGGCCTAAATATCGGGTTCTTCACTAGCTCTTTTCCCATACATTGACTGGCCGAGGCCTTAGCACCGGGGTGGTGTCCAACAAGGATTGCCTCTATCTCTACAGTGTCATACATAAACATCCCATCAATCTCGCTATCAAAATCGCCGAACTCTTCAGCCATCAAGCTACCACTACTCAGAAGAAAGGGCATATTTGCTGTGGCCCTTACATTACCTTACTGGTGCAGGCTATGAGGACTAAGGTTGTTGCTTGGCCCTCACTTACTTTCATTAGCCAAGTCACTCCTATGCGCCTCAATTCATTCCGACTCATGAACCTCCTACCATCAAGACGTCAAGGTCGACGCTCTCGCAGCAGCACATCTTGAGGCCAGACGTCTTCAGCCAGCTTTGAAGATAAATTTGATTTGTTGCTGTCTGAGGTTCGTTATATAAGAGAGAGTGTGGATAAACTTCATATCCGCCAGGACAAAATGGAAGAATTTCTTAAAATGAAAGAGTTGGCTACCAATGAAGAGGAGAGTGAGGAAGAGGAAGAGGATGATGAGAGTAGTGAGGAAGAGGCTGATGAGGGTGGTGAAGACGAGGAGGCTGGAGAAAGTGATGAGGATGATGAGGACGGTGATGACGATGATGATGCTACGATGGCTGAGGCACCATCTGATGTGGAGGAAGAGACAGATTCTGATCCCTCTTCTTAGTTCCAAATTTTTTGTGTTGTCTTTTGTTGATCAAGACTTGTGAACTCCGATATATATAATGATGATGCTTCTTCATTTTGCACTTCTTTTCGAATGGTAGGGAAGTATTAGTTTCTTTTTAGTACATATGTTTCCTTTTTCCTGTGCTCTTTTTCGTGCTGCTTTGATTTTTCGTGGTACATTGAGGACAATGTACATTATTAAGTGTGGGGAAGGGATATATATGAATTTGTTATTGTTTAGGATACTAATTATTTATATTTGACTCAATTACTTTTTAAGTTAACTTGCAATAGGTGATTAATTGGTATTAAGCCAAATCAACTATGTCATGTTGATCCTTATTGATCTTATGATACTTTACTAGAATTGATTAGTCAAATTTTTGGAAGGCAAAGTTACGAGTTATTTAGCTTAGGATTTTAAGACTTGATATTGGAGCAACATCACTAGTTGAGAGTTAGTCATGGTTATTTTTAAATTTACTTTTATGTATACTTTTCTCTTAGAAATTTTTAAGAGTCTTATAATTTTTAGCAAACAAACAAATGAAATTCTTCTTTTGAGAAACCCCTGAAAAATCATAATGATTGGAGGTCAAAAGTAATAATAAGTGTATGAATAGAAAAATTGGTAAGGATTCGTCTTGGTCCGTCAGAAGAGCGAGATTGAGTCCTAATGCCAATTCTAATGAAAAAATTGATATGGATCGACCTTGGTCCGTTAAAAGAGCAAGGTTCTTTCCCGCTATTAATATAAGAAATAAGTTGGTATGGATCGATCTTGGTCCGTCAAAAGAGCGAGATTCTTTCCCTCTATCAACGCAATTGTGCTTAAATAAAGTAAATTCAAAAGACCTCTCAACAGAATCATGAACTAGGGGGATGATCAGAGGAAGAGTGGATATAAAATGTGTTTGTTTTAGATTATGTTGCTTGGTGAGATGGAAGAGAGAATTGTATACATTTTAGTCAAATGGATAAAATTTTTATGGCTCTTTCTCTGTTGGCGAGATGTTAAATCTAAATTTTTAGTTTAAGAATCCTTGATTAAATGGCTCGGGTAAACTTTGATTTTCATAAATTAACTAGTGAACTCTAGTATTAAGTATTGTTGGAGCATTCGAATATGGTCAGATGAAATTGGTTGACTTTATTATTGCAAGTTAGTTGAGAATGATTTTCTTACCTTTCTTTGGGTTAAGTATATTCGTTCACAGGTTTCCTAAACAGTGATAAATTTTGATTAGCGTTTCTTGTCCTGAAAGTTTGGTTTTGATTTATTTGCTTGAGGACAAGCAAATGCTCAAGTGTGGGGAAATTTGATAACTATGATTTTAAACATATTTCATATGGTGATTTTATAGTATTTCCCTTACATTTTTGGTTTTCTTTAAATAAAATGATACTTAATTGAGTAAAATTTTGATTTCAAGGTTTGAACGCGTTCTAGGATCGAAAACGAAGAAAAGGAATCAAGTTTCACTCAATTCAAAGTTCAAACGAAGAAGTTATGAAGTTTTGAAGTTATGCAGAAAAATTTGCATGGTGCAGAAAGTTACACGACCTGGGGACACGGCCATGTCCCAAGCCGTGTCTGGTGACGAAAATAGAATCTTTATAATACATATATAAAAGGATATCTTAGGGTTTAGACAGAAGAGAGACATTAGAGAGGACGGAGAGACATTAGAGATGACAGAGAGACACAAGAGAAGAGAAGAGACTTGAGGAGAACATCAAGAAAGAGACGAGAACAACATCAACTTCAAGATTAGAGAGATTGTTCATCAATTAAAGGGGTTTTCCATGTTTTATTTTATATTTTTGATGGAACTCGTTTTTAGATTCGTTATGATAGCTTAGAATTCGAGTATTTAGGATTATGGAACCTAAGGTTTCATGTGACTTTTGAGTTGAATTATAAATTTCAATAAAGTTTCTATCTTTTCTTGATTCAATTATGTTGTTTAATTATTGATTGATAATTCTAGAGTATCAATATATAATATTATGCATGTTGATTGAGAAATTGCATGTGTAATTAGATCTTAGCATAATTGGAGAGAATTACATGTATACTTAGAGATAAGATACATGTTTCTTCCGGAAAGTTAATTATTTGTGTGGGAATTCATTATACATTAATGCAATTCTAAGTTATATTACTAAGTGAAGAGATTCCGGTAAATAATTTAGGATTAGGGTTAATATGCTTGAGAAAGGTATTAACTTTAATTGTGAATCCCTCCGGTCAAGAATAATAGAAACTGAATTGAATATATTTTAAGCGATCACATGTTAAACACTAGGGGAAATAATTACTAAATACGTTATTAATTTCTTGAAGTCGTTCGTAGTTTTATTGCTTTCTAATTTGCTTAATTAAGTTTCATAATTAGTTTAGATGGTTAATGTTAGTATTTTTAATTCATTCAATTTATCACAATTTTCCGGTTAGATAATAAAGATAAGGTTAATATTAGTACTCAAAATCTTTGAGGGATCGACTTGAACTCACATCCGCCTATGAATGTCGCGAACCTACTTCTTAGCCGACCATGGGGTTTGATTAGAAAGTGATCCATGATAGATTCCTCAACACTTATACCGTTCGAAAGGATGAGAAGAGTTATCTCTTAACCTCGATGAGCATTAAGGAAATCTAGAGACACTCGGTACCCTTGGTAAAATGAAAAGGGAGAAGGAGCTTATTCGGCATCCTAGCCCATGCTCAACAGTTAATGTTGAGGACGATTTCCTTTCAAACTTACAGTAATGATGGGAATCACCCTCTGATTACATCCAAGTTGAAGCCGACTTGTTCGAAGCCGATGTCGACCTTCAGGAAGAAGATGTTGACCTGTTCTAACCCAAGGCCTAACAGCTTTCGCCGAAGGCGAACAAATGATAGAAGACCAAGGGGAAGAAAAGGAGCCACTTGGTAACAAGTCTGTTGTCTGCTAAGAAGATGAGAGATCATATAGCCGAGGACTTGGGATCAAAGAACCACTCGACACCATCTCGATAGACTAGTGACAATTGACTTTAGAACTCGCTAATTGTGGGCTGACCTCTTGGTATCTAGGCCAGGCATTGTGAAATGTTAGGAGCTCCCCCTAGGACCCATGATACGAGGCAAGCGCACCTATCAATTTTAATATAGTCGGATATGAGTCCGAGTCGATCCCTCAAAGATTTTGAGTACTAATATTAACTTTAGCTTTATT
The DNA here is from genome assembly GCA_024138015.1 of Lumnitzera littorea. NCBI lineage: Eukaryota > Viridiplantae > Streptophyta > Magnoliopsida > Myrtales > Combretaceae > Lumnitzera > Lumnitzera littorea. The sequence goes on from JAMXBB010000010.1 coordinate 58,798,289, forward strand.
ATCTAACCGAAAAATTATGATGAGTTGAATAAATTAAAAATACTGAAATTAACAACTAAACTACTTATGAGACTTAACTAAGCAATTTAGAAAGCAATAAACTACTAACGACTTCAAGTATGCAATGATGTATTTAAGAATTATTTCCCCTAGTGTTTAACATGTAACCTTTTTAAAATGTATTCAATTCAGTTTCTATGATTCTTGACCGGAGGGATTCACAATTAAAGCTAATATCTTTCTCAAGCATATTAACCCTAATCCTAAATTATTTACCGGAATCTCTTCACTTAGTAATATAACTTAGAATTGCATTAATGTATAATGAATTCCCACACAAACAATCAACTTTCCGGAAGAAACATGTATCTTATCTCTAAGTATACATGTAATTCTCTTCAATTATGCTAAGATCTAATTACACATGCAATTTCTCAATCAACATGCATAATATCATATATTGATACTCTAGAATTATCAATCCATAACTAAACGACATAATTGAATCAAGAAAAGATAGAAACTTTCTTGAAATTATAATTCAATCCAAGGGTTACATGAAACCCTAGGTTCCATAATCCTAAATACTTGAATTCTAAGCTATCATAACGAATCTAAAAACGAGTTTCATCAAAAACATAAAATAAAGCATGAAAACCCCTCTTGATTTGATGAACAATCTCTCTAATCTTGAAATCGATGTTGTTCTTGCTTCTTGATTGATGTTCTCCTCAAGTCTCCTCTCGTCTCTTGTGTCTCTCCGTTTCTGTAATGTCTCTCTTCCTTTTGAACCCTAAGATCCCCTTATATATGTGTATTACACGGATTTTATTTTCGTCACCAGACACGGCCTGGGACATGGCCGTGTCCCCAGGTCGTGTAACTTTCTGCACAAAGGCAAAATTTCTGCACAACTTCAAAATTTCATAACTTCTTCGTTTGAACTCGGAATTGAGTGAAACTTGATTCGTTTTCTTCGTTTTCGAGCCTAGAACGCGTTTAAACCCTGAAATCAACATTTTACTCAATTAAGTATCAATTTCTTTAAAGAAAACCAAAAATGTACGGGAAATGCTATAAAATCACCATATAAAATATGTTTAAAATTAGAGTTATCAGACCCAGACATCTAACTACTGACCCTGCCCAATTCGAATCTTGCTCCTCCTTGGACATGCCGAGTGACTGCATGCCGAGTTCTATAAAACATACAGTTTTTTACCCTTGTATATGTTTTCCGTCATTTAATTCCTGGGCCCGATTCTTTAAGTTTTAAGGCCTTATATATTATTTACGATTTTACCACTAGGATTTAGTACTTGCTATAAATAGCAACATATGTAATAAAATAGAGGACAGATAGATACAAACAAATATATACAGAGAGTGAGACTTTCCTCTTTCGAGCAAGGTTGTACTTGAGCTAATAGAGCTTGTGTTTGCCGGATTATTGAGTATCGATTACTCTCTTTAATCTCCCCTGTGTTCTTATCAATCTTATTAGTAGGATTGTGGTGAACTCCTCCATTTGAACTGGTTAGTGAGTTATGTCTAACCCTTATTTGAATCTCAAGCGATATTTAGTGTTTATGAGTTGTATCGAACTCTATTTTGAGCCTAAACTCCTTATTGTGTTTGTCTCTTGGTGAGTTATATCTATTCACATTTATCATAAAAAAACCTTCCTGTTTTTCGTACCCATTTTCTTTTGGAATCCCAAATACCCATTTCTAGTTCGTTTGAGATCCACTGTCATTCTGGATTGATCCTTAATAGTTACCCTGAAAAGTTAAAGGTACTAGAATTTGAAAAGCATAATGTGATGTGAATCGCAGCTAAGAACAAATAAGACCAGTTGTGGGGATGGGTCCAAGCTTGTCGAAAGTTTGAAAAGGAGGTAGTGGGAATGTACGAGAGAACTAAAACCAATGAAAGTGTAAGCAAACCTATGAACAATTCTAATGGATATGACGCACTAATGAAACTTCTGATGACTCATGGTACAACTCGATATGACGTAGGAATTGGTCTATTGAGGTTACTTGCCACCTAGCCTTGCTTGAGGGTTAGGATAAGAGTGAAATGAATATAAACGAGCAGTGTTTACAAGAGGACAAAATGTCAACTGTATTAATGTCAATTTGATGATGCCTTGCGGCTGCAAATACAATGGTATTTATACCTAATAGGTTAGGGTAATTTGCTTAAAAGGAAAAAGATAAAAAGGGTATTACCTTAAAGAAGTAATGTACAAGAATACAAAAGGGTAAAAATGAATATTTAAGAAAAGCAATAATCGGTGGAGTAGATTCTACACGTGGTCCTATATACATGGCAACGATATATTAGCAAGGCTGTTGGAGGATGAGGACAAAAGTGTACGATTAGGTTACTTGTTCGAGCAAGGGTGGCTAAGGACCAATCTTGTTTCTCTCACTCGGCTTCTTAGCAAGGGAGATGTCGAGTTGTTGGTTAGCTTAGGCGCGAGTGAGTAATCGTGAAAGGTTTGGTTACTCTCTTGGTAATCTACAACTTGGCACACTTTAGAGAAATGGGCAGTCATTTGGCTCGACAGTCGTTTGGCTCAGCATACAGAGTGACCCGGCAGAGAAATACTTAGCTTCGATAGGAGTTGGCTGGAGTAGAAGAATTCGCTTTGCCAGGCCTTCCGGTCTTATGATTCCTTCTAGGTTGATTTAGATTTAGGATCAAATTCAAATGGTCTTTGATTGGCTCTTTGTCGAGGTGATACAGACTGAGGTCTATAACGTTGAAGGTGTTAGAAACCCCATAGTCCTTATGTAGCTCCAATCTGTAAGTGTTATCGTTGATCTTTTGGAGGATTCTAAAAGGTCCTTCAGCCTTTGGGGATATTTTGTTCCTCATCTTGCTTAGAAACCTCTCTTTACTTAGGTGCAGCCATACCAAGTCTCCTAATGGAAAATGTTTCATCATCTTACCCTTAGCCTTCTCTCGCATATGTATGGTGGCTTAGTCGATGTGTTGCATAACTTTTTTGTAGATGTGTTGAAGGGATCGTACCTAGCTCTTGCATCAGGGTTCTCTTGCGTGGGTACAGGTATAGGGGTATGATTGAAGGGCAAATTAGAATTAAAACCATAAACAACCTCAAAGGGGGTCTACTTAGTGGTGTTATGTGTTGTTCGGTTGTAAGCGAATTCGATTACTAGCAAGCAAACGTCTCAATTGGCCAAGTTCTTGCCCATTATAACTCGGAGCAGTGATCCCAAAGTGTGATTAACCACCTTTGTTTGGCCATCAGTTTAGCGATGACAAGAAGTATTGAATAGTAGTTTGGTCCCCATCCAACTCTACAAGGTCCTCCAAAAATGGCTTAAGAACTTTGGGTCTCTATCGAAAACTACACTTCTCATTATACTGGGTAACCGCATAATCTCTTGCAAGAAAAGAGAAGCAACAGCCGAAGTGCCGTTAGTCTTAGAACAGGGCACGAAGTGTGCCATCTTGCTAAATCTATTTATGATAACCATTACAGAATCTTTGCCTTAGGCAATTCGTACTAGTTTGAGAATAAAGTCCATGCTCAATTCCATCTATGGCTTTCTTAAAACAAGTAATAGTATTGCTTTTCCCTTTTCGGCTTGGCATTTAGCCCTTTTACACACGGCTCAACTTTTAACAACTGGATGCACATCTCACCTCATTGTCAGCTAAAATAATTGACCACTTAGCAATTCATATGTTCTTTTCTCCACAAAATGTCTAGATCGTCCTCCACTATGGGCTTCCCTAATTAGTAGCTCCCGTAGTGAACAAATTGGCACACATAATTTCTCACCTTGAAACAAGTAGCCATCTTTCACATGGTACTAATCCACTATTCTTGCATCGACACAAAGCGTAAATATGGGTCCAAAGTGTGGATCCTCAAAATACTGCTGTCGAGCCTGATTTTTTTGTTTCTTTTATTTAAAATTAATTTCTCATTTTTTGATTAATACTAAACCTTAACTCATTTAATATTAATCCTCAACTAAAGAAATTGAGAAATTTCGGTTTTTTATAGAAAATAATTTTTGGAGTCGCTACTCGACCGAAGTTGGGAAAAGAAAAAGAAACCGTAACCAATTGGATGGATTAATTACGATTTGACTACCGGTCTTTGATTTCAATTTTAATGAAGAACCAGAGGATTCCGAGTTCGGGGGCTAACCTATTAAACCCTAATAGGTACCACTATTTATTTACTGAAATTAGAATTATTCTTCTAATTATAATATTTAATAAATAAATAAATAAATAAAATCAAAAGAAAAAAAGAACCTAAGTTTTTACATATTTTATCGTCGCCCCGAAGGTGTCTACGTACCCACTAGCCGGGATTAGACAATCGTAGTTCTTTTAAAAAATCTTTAGTGTATTGGTTCTTTTTAATTTTGAAAACTGATTAGATTTACGTTTTAATTAATTCAATTTATTTAAAGAAAATCTAAAGGACCCTAACTCTTATGTGATTTTGTTTTATAAAGAACTACTCTAAAAATCTTATTTTTTTTAAAAAAAGGTCTTTTATTAATGTTTATTTAAAAAAATTTGACTTCCTATGTGATGAATTCTTGAACAAAACCTAACCCTAAAAAAAAAAAAACAATCTTAACAACCCTTCAATTAATATATATAACTATCTACCAAAAAACAAATAATTCATATAATACACTTATATAAGAACTAATACTAAAATCCCTATACTAACATGTTTATATATTATATATTATGTGCACTAATAAATAACATAAAACTAAAACTAACGATCCCTTATCTAACATCTATATATCTTCATATCTATATCACTACTATTTAAATAAACCTTCACTTAAATCCATGTTAAAACTAATGCTAAAGAAGTTTCCTAAACTATTATATATAAACTATACTAAATTACTTAAAGTTCTAATAATAATAAATAAATAAAAACTCCTAATATATACATATCTTATATATACTACATTATATGGCCAAGGATCTAATAATATAATAATAAACTATATAAATAAAATAATAATGAATAAATAAATAAATAAGAATTGAAGAAACCAAACCTTAGTGGTCCGATAGTGCTGTTTGGTGAACTGTGGAGTTTGTTGGCAATCGGCAGTAGAGATGTATTGCAACCAGATCGTAACTGCGCGCGGTGTTGGAATGGCGGTCGACAGTACAGGGTGTGTGTGATCTCTTGGGATCAGCGGTGGCAAGTCGATGGAGAGCTTGCGCTTAGTTACTGAAGCAAAGCAGATTGTGCTTTTGTGGTTGTTGTGTCACGTGGGATTTGGAGTCGAATGTACAGTGCAGTGGATCAAGTGTGATCGAGCAATTACTACTGCAATCAGAGTTGTGCTGCTATTATTGGTCTGGATGTGGCAGCTACCCACTTTGAGGGCTTGGGACGCGACAGCGAAGCTATGACTTGGGCAATCGTATTGCTGCTGTGTTGTGTTACACTTGCTCAGTGAAATTTGTATGCAATAGCGTAGATGGTGTAGCCATGTTATCGCTATGGGCGCGTGTAGCAGGGGACGTAGCGTGTTTGTGGGAAGCGCTGTGTTTCAGGCGTATGTTATAGTAGTGAAGTAGACGTGTTGCTGGTGTGTTGAATTCGGTGTTGGAGTTGCATGATCAGCGTCGAGGAAATTCCTGTTGTAGAGTGTCCAATGGTGATTGAAGCAGTTGCAGTAGAGTGAGCATGTTTGGCTTATCGGAATTGCTACTATCTGCAGATCGAAGCCACTGTATTGCGTTTAGGCGGTAATCGTGGACTGATTGGATCGTGATGTTGCTATGGGCATGAAGTTGTGTGGCTGAACAGCAGCAAGGTTCGGTGACTCTGCAATGTTCGTGGAGATTGTGACAATGGAGTTCATAGGATTGTGTTTAGTCACTGTGTGTGTGTTTTTTTTTTTTTTTATGACTGAATTACTGTTATGTGAAGGTGTCCTGTTTTCTGTTCTCTCTCTTTTTTCTGACTGCGTGTGTATTTACAGGGTCTAAATCATATCATTCCAAATCATATCTTGTCATATCTAATTGATTTATTAAACTAGATCCAAATTTAATTCAAATTTGATTTAATAAAATCAAACTAGATTCAAATGATCTTAGATATGAATCCCGTTTTCATCTTGCTTTGGCAAAGATAGAAAAATAAAGACATAGGTACTTGTTGAGACTCGAACCTAAGACCTCAAATTAAATCTAATCCAAATACTCCGATACTTATCCGTTAGGCAGTTGGCTTGTGCCTTGACATTCAATTTAATTAAATTATACTTAAACTACCCGATTTCCTAAAATAATTATTTTTATTAATCTAAAAGTAAAACTAACACTAAAACTAAAACTATTTGTTCCTATATGAGTTACTTCCTAAAAATCTTAAAAAGTCTTTTTAAATTTTCTTTTCTTATTTTTTTTTTGGTGTTTTCATCATTTGTTAATTTTTAATTTTTTTATTTTTTGAATTAGGACCCTTTTTGTAAAAATAAAAATAAAAATTACAAAGGAGCAAAAATTAGGTATTTACAGTTGCCCCTCTTTGTAGTGAAGTTTGAGTAAAACTGTGCCACAAGAACAAAAGAGACATCGTTTTTACCTTGGGACGACTCTATCCTAAGGAACGTTAAGTCACTTGATGAGGGTTAGAATAGTGAGGGGTAGAGCCTTTGTGAGTTAGCAAAAATCCCTAAAAAGAATAATGAGAACTTGGTCGTGCCCTGATGAGTTGACTAACCAAGGCGGTCAAAGCGCCATTTGAGCTGGTTAAGACCTAAAAACGAGGAAAACTTGGTCGTGCCCTGATGAGCTGACTAACCAAAATGGTTAAAGCGCCCTTTAAGCTGGCTAAAACCTAAAAATGAGAAAACTTGGTCGTGCCCTAATGAGCTGACTAACTAAAGCGGTTAAAGCGCCCTTTGAACTAACTAAGACCTAAAACATGAAGAAACTTGGTCGTTCCCTAATGAGTTGACTAACCAAGGTGGTCAAAGCGCCCTTTGAGCTAGCTAAGACTCGAAGAATGAAGAAAACTTGGTCGTGCCCTGTTGAGCTGACTAACTAAGGCAGTCAAAGCGCCCTTTGAGCTGGCTAAGACCTAAAACATGAAGGAAACTTGGTCATACCCTGATGAGTTGACTAACCAAGGTGGTTAAAGCGCCCTTTGAGCTGGCTAAGACCTAAAAACGAGGAAAACTTGGTCGTGCCTTAATGAGCCGACTAACCAAGGTGGTCAAAGCGCCCTTTGAGCTGGCTAAAACCTAAAAATGAGAAAACTTGGTCGTGCACTAATGAGCTGACTAACCAAGGTAGTCAAAGCGCCCTTTGAGCTAGCTAAGACCTAAAACATGAAGAAACTTAGTTGTACCCTAATGAGCTAACTAACTAAGGCGGTCAAAGTGCCCTTCAAGCTAGTTAAGACCTGAAGAATGAAGAAAACTTGGTCGTATCCTGATGAGCTGACTTACCAAGGCTGTCAAAGCACCTTTTAAGCTGGCTAAGACCTATAATACGAAGGAAACTTGGTCGTACCTTGATGAGCTGACTAACCAAGGTGGTTAAAGTACCCTTTGAGCTGGCTAAGACCCAAAAACAAGGAAAACTTGGTAGTGCCCTGATGAGCTAACTAACTAAGGTGGTCAAAATGCCCTTTGAGCTGGCTAAGACCTAAAAACAAGGAAAACTTGGTAGTGCCCTGATGAGCTGACTAACCAAGGTAATCAAAGCACCCCTTGAGCTAGCTAAGACCTAAAACATGAGGAAACTTGGTCGTGCCCTGATGAGCTGACTAACCAAGGCGGTCAAAGTGCCTTTTGAGCTGGTTAAGACCTAAAAATGAGGAAAACTTGGTCGTGCCCTGATGAGCTGATTAACCAAGGCGGTCAAAGCACCCTTTGAGCTAGTTAAGACCTAAAAATGAGGAAAACTTGGTCATGCCCTAATGAGCTGACTAACCAAGGTGGTCAAAGAGCCCTTTGAGCTGGCTAAGACTTGAAGAATGAAGAAAACTTAATTGTGCCCTGATGAGCTGACTAACCAAGGCGGTCAAAGCACCCTTTGAGTTGGCTAAGACCTGAAAATATGAAAACTTGGTAATGCCCTGATGAGCTGACTAACCAAGGCGGTCAAAGCACCCTTTGAGCTAGCTAAGACCTAAAACATGAAGGAAACTTGGTCGTGCCCTGATGAGCTGACTAACCAAGGTGGTCAAAGCGCCCTTTAAGCTGGCTAAGACCTAAAAACAAGGAAAACTTGGTAGTGCCCTGATGAGTTGACTAACCAAGGTGGTCAAAGTGCCCTTTGAGCTGGCTAAGACCTACAAATGAGGAAAACTTGGTAGTGTCTTGATGAGCTGACTAACTAAGGCGGTCAAAGCACCCTTTGAGCTGGATAAGACCTAAAACATGAGGAAACTTGGTCGTGCCCTAATGAGCTGACTAACCAAGGCGGTCAAAGCACCCTTTGAGCTAGCTAAGACCTAAAAAAGAGGAAAACTTAGTCATGCCCTGATGAGCTGACTAACTAAGGCGGTCAAAGCGCCCTTTGAGTTAGTTAAGACCTAAAAATGAGGAAAACTTGGTCGTGCCCTAATGAGTTGACTAACCAAGGCAGTCAAAGCGTCCTTTGAGCTGGCTAAGACCTAAAATTGAGGAAAACTTTAAATTGGGATAGCGCTCTATGAGCTTGCTAAATCCCTTGAAGAAATTTTAAGTCAGGTAATGTTCCGTGAGTCAGATGACTGGGAGTCTAAGGAACTTTAGATTGGGATTATGCTCTACAAGCTAACTGACTTGCTAAGAAATTGTTTTTGGAAAACAAGCTGTCATCCTTAAGGGGAAACCAATTGCCAATGCAATGTTTTATTAGGCTTAGAACCACTTACCTGGTTTCAATAATAGCTCCCAAGTAGTCCAATGTCTTATTGAGCAGTCCGATTAGAACCAACGATTTTGACCCTTACCATTGCCTTTTCTTGTTCTTGTTCTTGTTCTTCTTTCTTCTTCTGTCTCTTTCTAAACCCCCTCTTTTCTTTTCCTTTTCCTTTTCCTTTTTTTTTTTTGTGAAAGCAACTTAAGCTTGAAACGAATGTAAAACATATTCATTTCTCGAACAATGATGTCCTGTATTGAACTTCCGGTCCAAACATTGGCTTTTTGTGTAAGCATCTGTTCTCAAGCGAGTTTCTACTTATATGCCACACGTTACTCTTTCTGAACATGGCCTTGTCCTGAAAAATAGGAAACAAGTTTCCTTTTCTTGGGGTGTTAACCACAATAGAGTATTAAAAGAATTTTTTATCAATAGTCATCACTTCAAATTAAGTGATTATTTTTCTTGTGCTTCTTATGTGTAAGGTTTATTTGGGTAGATGGTAGAGCGAGAAGTGGGGTCTTTCAGTGGAATGAGAAAAAGAAAGGCTAAGGATATTATCCAATGCTAACGATTACTAGGAATACCAACTTTGCATGTAGAAAATGAAAATGAGACCACAGTAATAGTAAGATTATTTGCAAGAATTTCATTGATGTTCAAGGATAGTACATCTTCAATGCATCAGCATTTATTGGGTTCTTAAAGTCCGGACTATCCATTTGAGACAAGATAACAGCTTTCCCAGGCAATACTTTCTTCACAATGTAAAGCCCTTTATAATTTAGAGCAAACTTCCCTCTCGAATCAGTTGTATTAGGCAAAGTCTTCCTCAACACCATATCTCCTTGCTCAAAACTTTGGGGTCGTACTTTTTTGTTGAAAGCCCTAGCCATTCGTTGCTGATAGCAAATGTTGTGGCACAAAGCTACCAGCCTCTTTTCATCAATTAGGTTCAACTGCTCAGTATGCTTCTTTACCAAATCAGCCTCATCTAACTGAGTTTCTGACAATATTTTAAGAGATGGGATCTCGACCTCTACTGGTAGTACAGCCTCCATTCCGTATACCAATGATTAGGGGGTTGCTCCTTTTGATGTTTTGATAGAAGTTCGATAGGCCATGAGTGCAAATGGTAACATCTCATGCTAATCTCAATATGTAATGGCCATCTTCTCAATAATTCTTTTGATGTTCTTATTGGCCGCTTCTATGGCTCCATTCATTTAGGGCTAATGAGGAGTAGAATTTCTATGAATGATCCTGAAGTGTCGGCATAACTCGGACATCAATTTATTATTCAGATTCGTACCGTTGTTAGTAATAATTGTCTCTGGCGTACCATACCAAGCCAGTATGTCTCTCCTGATGAACTTAACCACTACTCCCTTCGTCATGCTAGAGTAGGATGAGGCTTCAACCCACTTAATGAAATAATCAATAGCTACCAATATAAATCGGTGCCCGTTAGATGCTTTTGGAGTGATAGGGCCAATGATATCTATTCCCTACAACGAAAAAGGCCATGGTGCTGATAGTATATACAATTCTTGAGGTGGAGCATTTATCTTGTTTGCATAGATCTGGCACAAATGGCAGTGTCTAACATGTCCGATATAATCCGCTTCTATAGTTAACCAGTAATATTCTATCATCATGACTTTCTTGGCAAGCATGTAGCCATTCATGTGGGGGCCACATACTCCTTCGTGCACTTCTTTCATTAGCATTTCTGCCTCTTTCCCATCTACACAACGTAAAAGCATACCGTCAAACGATTGTCGGTATAACGTAGAATCGCTCATCAAGTACTAAGCCGCCAATCTTCTAATTAATTTTTTGTCCTTCCTTTCTGCTCCTTCGGGGTACGTACTATGTTGTAGAAACATTTTGATATCATGATACCAAGGCTTTTCATCACATGAACTTTCCATTACCAAACAAAAAGCAGGCTTTTCTTCAATTTCAATTTTAAGTGGCTAAATCTCCACTCCTTTCGATATCTAAATAATTGATGCCAAAGTAGCAAGAGCATCAGCGAACTGGTTTTGAACCCTTGGTATGTATACGAATGTAATTTTTTCAAACTTAGTTATCAACTCGGCTAGGTGTTTGTGGTAAGGCACTAATTTGGGGTCTTTCATATTATACTCACCCCGAGCTTGGCCTATGATTAACGAAGAATCTCCATATACCTGTAATTCTTGCATCTCCTTAAACAATGCGATTTTGAGTCCCAAAATACATGCTTCGTATTCTACAATGTTATTGGTATATGGAAAAGCTAGTCTCACCGCCATTGGAAATTGTGTACCTTCAGGCGATACCAGAATTGCCCCTACTCTACATTCGGATGCATTAGCTGCTCCGTCAAAAAACATTTTCCACCCTAAAGATTTTTCAACTACTTCACAATCAGAATCATTTCCCGTTACCAAGATGCTTTCATCGGGAAACTTAACCTATGCTTCTTAAGGGGTATCCTCAAAAGGATTCTCCGTTAATTGATCTGCTAAAGCATGCCCCTTGACTGAACTTTGGCTCACATACTTAATGTCAAATTCTGTCAACAACATCTGCTACTTTGAAACTCTACCAATGAGAGTCGATTTTTCAGCTAAGTATTTCAAAGGATCATGTTGTGTTATCAACTCAATCTGATAATACAACGTATATTGTCTAAGCCAATGCATAACCCAGACCAATGCACAACAGGTTCTTTCGGCTTCTGAGTATTTTTGCTCCCCTTCTGTAAACTTCTTACTTAGATAGTAAATGACTCACTCTTTCCCTTCTTCATCCTTCTGGCCAAGCATGGATCTCATGGATTCGGGCATTATGGTCAGGTACAAAAACAACGGCTTTCCAGGTTTAGGAGCTACTAACACTGGAGGTTTCATGAGGTATTCTTTGATTTTTGTGAAAGCCTCTTCGCATTCCTCATTCCAGTTGATCTTTGGGTCTTCTTTAATAGCTTAAAAAGAGGGTGACATTTGTTTGTTAACTATGATATGAATCGGGCTATGTAATTTAAACGCTCCAACAATCCTCGCACTTCCTTGAACGTTTGTGGAGGAGGCATGTCAATTATAGCTTTGGCTTTATCGGGATCAACTTCAATACCTCTTTGGTTGACTATGAATCCCAACAATTTTCCTAACGTCACACCAAAGGTACATTTCTCCGGATTCAATTTCAAGTGGTACTTCCTCAGTCTATCCAATAGCTTCCTCAAGTTTTCTAAATGATCTTCCTCCTCTTTGGATTTTACTATCATATCATCAACATACACTTTTATTTCTTTATGCATCATGTCATGAAAAATTGCAACCATGGCCCTTTGATATGTTACACCTGCATTCTTAAGCCTAAACGGCATCACCTTGTAGCAAAGCGTTCCCCAAGTCGTAATGAAAGTCATTTTTGTCTTATCTTGTTTGGACATCCGAATCTGATTATATCCTGAAAAACCATCCATGAAAGAGAATAGATGATTTCTGGCTGTGTTATCCACTAAGACATCAATATGAGGCAATGGAAAATTATCTTTAGGCGTTGCCTGGTTAAGATCTCGAAAGTCTACACACACTCTAACTTTCCCATTCTTCTTCATTACTGGAACAATATTAGCTACCCATTCTAGGTAATTCGACACTTCAATGAACCCAACTTCCAATAGTTTCTTCACTTCTTCTTTAATTTTCAGCAAGACATCAGGTCAAAATCTTCTTAACTTTTGCTTTTTTGGTTTGGTGTCTTCATGTATGGGTAAACGGTGGACTACAATCGACGGGTCTAATACAGGCATATCTTCATACGACCAAGCGAACACATCCTGATATTCGGCTAATAATGCAATCATTTCTGTTTTTTGTTTCTCTTTTAAACTTGCCTTAATTTTTAGATTCTTAGGATTTTCTTCGTTCCCTACATTAATTGTCTCAATTGGTTAATCAATAGTGATTCTACCTAGTTCATGTTTTTGCCATTACTCTTGTATATTACTGTGGTCATCGACATCGCTCTTGACAACTAACCCAGTAGGGTTGAAAGTGATATCGATATTCTCATTTTCTACCTGCCTGAGGTATTCCTGGTTTTCGCTTGGTTCATTGGATCTGAATGAGAATGCATGAAGAAAAGTGTATGTAAGCAAAAGAGAACTGAAATGCAACATAGAAAAGAAACGAACTAAGATTTCATTGAATGAATAGAAGTATGGGTCTCAAATGAGATAAAGGCCTAACTAATTTTGAACGAAAGGTTTGACAATACATTTGAAACGATGACTATTGAAAATAAAAATTCAGAAAATACTAATTATGGGTCACCCCTTTACCCTAAGGAAGACCTGTTGCTATTCGCTAGGATAGAGCACCAGTTATTCAAATGATGCTAAAACTTGTGTAGCGAGTTTGTTGATCCTTCTTTACTAGATTCCCAGGCTTGAGTCTCCTCCCATATGAACATCTTAGCTAGCGGTAGAAAGGTCATTGAGGCATGGTATAATCTGTTACCTCTCTTGCCCCTCGCTTGTTTCTTCTGGAATTCTTTTACCGGGCTAGGATTGTAGCCAAGGCCATAGGTATCGATCTGGCCTTCCTTGAATTCCATTCTTCTATCATCTTCTCTATCGGGACCAGTAATCATGTTCACTTCTTCAAACATTTGTAAACCCAACTCTTCTTGTCCCTCACTTCCTATGTAGGGTATAGCGGTCTCCTTGTAGATTTCATAATCTTGATCTCCTAGAATTGTAATCACTTGGCCATTTGCGATAAACTTCAACTTTTGGTGCAAGCTCGAGGGTATGGCCCCTACTGCATGAATCCAAGGTCTTCCCAAGAGTAGATTAAAAGATCTTGGAATGTCCATGACTTAGAATCGAATAGTAAAGTGCTGAAAGCCAATACTCATGGATAAATCAATCTCCCCTATAATCTCTCTTCTAGAACCATCAAAGGCCCTAACTGTTGTGGAAGAAGGCTTAATTGCAGATGTGTTGATGCCTAGCAAATCCAAGGTGGCGAGTGGGCAGACGTTCAGCAACGATCCGTTGTCAATGAGTACCCTGGTGATAATTATGTCGTTACTCCTCACCATGATAAAGAGTGGCTTTGTATGTTTGTTCCCTTCTTCGCCTAATTCTTCGGTTGAAAATGAAATTTGATCCATTGCAAGGATTGAATTAGTAACCAGTCCCATCTTCTCAGTTGGAATTTCCTGAGGGACCTTTACTTCATTTAAAGTGCGAAATAAAGCCTCCCTGTGTGGTTCAGATGCGCTTAACAAGCCCATCAACGATATTTGTGCAGGAGTCTTACTGAGTTGATCCATGATCTTATACTCACTCGACTTGATCATTTTGGTAAAGGCCAATAGCCCCTCAATGCAATCGGCTGCTGTCTTATCATTCGATTCTCCCAATGTGACCTTCCTCCCATGCTCCTCTCTTGGTTGATAAATGTTTCCCGATCGAGTAATGCCCCCTATCAGAGCACCTGGCTTTTCCTGATTTACCAGGTGATAGTTAAAGGGAGCAGCCTTGTAATTTTCTGGTGGCAACGGTATGTGGAATGTGTACCTCTTCACTTCTAGAGTGTGGTTGCCAGTATAAAACTCAAAAACCTTAAGCTTCTTATCTGAATCAATGACGTTGACAGCACAGTCATAAAAAATCATACCAATCATCGGCCCGTGATTAGGTAAGTGTCACAAACTGAGGACGGCCTAGTTGTGGCAGACGTCGTATACTGTACAAAGAACCCCTGATTGGTTACCCTTTTAATCAAGAACTCTTCACACAATATACATGGCTCTACAACCACTAGTTTCCAAAGAACATCCAGATTTACATGATATCATCACACAAACATATTTATATAAAATTTGAGTTATAAAGCTTACAATACATAGTAATTAAGTATGTCTAAGTCTATAATACTAAGATAAATAAAAGTACATGAGTAACAGTTTACATAAACTGTTCTCTCTCAGTACACAGGATAGCTCGCTCTTGCCCAAGTCCTCAAGCTAACCTGTGGCATCCCTCGTCCTGCCTCTACGAATAGGCTATCCTGCAACAAAAGTCTAAAGGGGTATAAGCCTAAGCTTAGTGAGTAAAACTCTCAGCCACACCACAAGCAAGTTATAAGTACATTATATTCACGCATATGAATGAATGATCAACCAGAATGCCAAACAATACGTATAATTAACTAGTTCATATACGTAACTCAAATTTAACGCCCTCCAAAATCAGGGTTGGAGTTTATATGGCACCAATCAAATCCGGGTATTATACTAGAACTTACTTTACTACGGAACTCCACGTTCCGTACTTATATCAAATAATTCTTTTATTTTCATAAAACCCAAGTTCTAATATAATTGTGAGTGGGCCCCTGTAGTCCACACTCACCCTTAAACGGTGGCCTCTAGACTCGACCCTTAGCTAGGCGATTGGTGCCTCCAATGCCTATTGTTCCCGCGGGCCAAGGTAAAGTCATTTTGTACGAGTGCACTGTGCAGAACCAAATAAATTAATAATATCAACCTTCGAATAGCCCCTCTTTACCTCCGTGTGATGTGATGGCCGGAATTGTATCCATGCTATGCATGTTAATGCATGTCCCAGTTTCTTTTTATAAGTCGAGTATAATTTAGTTCAAATTATGCTATGACCATCCAATAATATACACAATCATTTTCTATACTTCCATGCAATAAACAAGGCATTTTCTGTACTTAAGGTAAATTCACAACATAACATACAGTTACATACACAAGCATTTTCCAAACCCCATACAATAATCAATTAACAATAATATTTAAGTCCACTATCTACAATCACAATCAAGCATGGAATCATAGGGTAAATACTCACTCGGCTATGGTGACTCACTTTAATCATAGTAATCGATCAGGAGGTCCTCACTCACCTCGGGATCACCTGATCATTATGATATGATAATGCTAGTAAATAATCGAATTAACTAATAATTATAATTATCTATTTGTCTAACTCTACTTAAATTACTATCAACTTCTATCTAGTTAGACTTTATTATTAATCGTATGTAACTTTTTCATTCTATTTCTGATATTTATGAATTTATAGTCATTTTTCATCGTTTTCGGACGTACGTTCACACGGTAATGTCCATTTTGGACGTTAAGACCCATGTTTTACGATATGGACTAAATTTATAGAAATTTCTAACTATGAAAACTTAAGTACTCTTATTACTTATATTTATACCTTTTGTTTATACTTAATGATTTAATTAACCCTTAAATCCTTATACCTAGAGGATTTTACTTTACTATTACCAATTCATATACTTAATTAAGTATAATCTAATTTAGAACGTGCCTTAAGGTTTACTAATTTAGGTATCTAATTATATATGCTTTTCTTATTTTCTCATTTTATAATCTATGCTTATGTCATCGCTTACATCATCATTTGCTTATGTCATTGCTTATGTCATCACTTATGTCATCATGTGCTTACCTCATCACTTACTTCATTATGTGATTACATAAGCCTCTCCTCATGCTTATGTCATATGTACATGTCTTATGTACATTTTACTTCTTCCCTTATACTTATGTACATATACCTTATATATATATACTTATACCTATACTTAGACTTATACCGTATTTATACGTGTATACATACTTATATACCTATACGGTTAGATACGTATTTTTATATAAAATTTCGTATGCCTAATCTTTGTCTTCAGAAAAGCTTCCTAATTCCATTCTTTTGTGTTTTTAAGTGTGTAATTAGTGTAGTATAAGTATGTATAGTTAGGTATTGTCCTAATTTAGGTTATGTACATAGTTAATACTCATGTACAAAGGTTCTCATACAAGTATTCCTTTGGTATTTCTTTATGTACACATACCTAAGAGCACATACACATGTTTTTATTCCCTCTTCTTCATAGTTCCTCACTTTCTACACTTAAAGATGAGAACTTTATGCCCTCCTCTTCAAGATCATAATTAACACAAGTCTACTTCTCTAATCTACCTAATCACTTAACTAATGAAGAATATAAAACAACATAAAGTAACTTAGATACATACCTTTGCTTATGTTGGAATTAAGGAGACAAAAAGTGAAGTGATGAAAGTGAAAGAGGAAGAAGAAGCTCACAGCAATAGAAGGGGATTTTTGGTTTGTTTCTTTTGTTTTGTTGTCATAATGGAAGAGAACAAATGGTGGGGTCACAATGAAGAATAAGTGGATGGCAACTAAAGAAGGGAAGGGGAAAGAAAAACCAAAAGAAAAGGAAAGAAAAGCCATCATTATGAGATTAGATATTTTCTTTATCTCTTAATGTCTTTTGTTGACTTTTCAAATTATTGACTTTAGTCAACATGTGTTGACTTGGTCAACCCTTTGACCTTGGTCAACATGTGTTGACTTAGTCAACTTTCCTTAAGCATGTGTAATTTTGTATACATAATGTAGTAATTAAGGGAAATTAAAGGAAAAATTAAGGAAATGAAGTATTTGGTGATTTAATTAATAAGAGTAGATGATGAGGTCTTACTTTAAGTATTTATAACCTATAAACATCATTTGGTAAACTACTTAGTGTAACTAGTATGAAAAATACTAGTTAGGGTATTAAGATTCACTACATTTAGCTTAATCTTCAACTATACCTCCAACTCTATATAATACTATCTTAATTATATACTTAAGAAATAAATGTAATCTATGATTTATTATCATAGTTTCTAAAGGATTACTTGAGGATTCAAAATGTATATGCATGAATGAAAGTCGTCTCTAACCTTTTACTAATGATTTGGCAAAATGTGAGGATTATATTACCAATTCAGGGTTTTAGGGTATATCATGGTGAATTCGTGCACATATGTCTCTAAGGTGATCATTTTAGGGTTTCTATCACTTTTGAATGAAATCTTTACTATTTAAAAACATTTAGGGTAGAAAAGTTCCTTACGCGATTGAGTAATTCTTTTAGGGTTTTCACTTTCATTAGCCTTGTCAACTCCTAAACTGTCTAATATAGTTGATTCTATTTCAAAGGCTAGATCGAAAATTTTAGGGGCTTACAGTATGGGATTATTGTTAACATTAGGAAACGGGGCTTCCACGAAATCCAACTGCATTGTCCCTTCATCTATTAAATCCTGAATCTTGTTCTTCAGTCTCCAGCATGCATCAATCGAATGCCCCACTTGTCCACAATAGTATTTACACTTCACTGTGGGGTCAAAGATTCTCGGTCGGTATCGATCACTAGGAAGTTTGTACCGTATCAAATTATCCCTTCACAACTTCTCGAAGACTTGACTTAAAGGGACCAGTATCTTGGTAAATTGTCTATAAGTCCTGTTAATTTGAAACTGGTCTTTAAACTGTTGCTGAGTGAGAGGTGGATTTGCCCTAAAAGCGACTTGAGCATTTGATCTAGCATTTGAATTTACCATACCAACCGTAAATTCTTTAGGTTTGTTGCCAGCTGGTCTAGGACCAGATGATGACATTAGTGGTCTTCTATCTATTGGCTCTTGCAGCTTACTAGAAGAGATGGCACTTTTAATCTTGCACCCTACTGCTACCACTTTAGGAAAACTGGATGAGGCTTGCCCGATGAGATGGGAAAAGTAAGGCCTTTCCAAGGTGTTAATGAAAGCTGATGTGAGCTCCTTTTCGGTCGTAGGGGTAGAGATTCTTGCAGCTAAGGACCTCCATCTTTGAGCATATTCTTTAAACGATTCATTATTCTTCTTCCGTAAGGCAACCAAGTCCATCATAGTTGGGGCTACTTCTATGTTGAATTTATATTGTTTATAAAATGCTCTAGCAAGTTTCTCCCATGTATTTATTTGATTCAAATCAAGCTGGGCATACCAAGTTAAGGCCGGTCCAGTCAGACTATCTTGGAATGTCTATACCATGAGTGGATCATACTAAACATATTTACCCATTTTCCTGACATACAACCTGGTGTGGAGCTTAAGGCAACCTATTTAATTATACTTTTCAAATTGTGGTACCTTAAACTTCTCAGCGTATGATCCCATGTCACACACAGAAAACTCTGTGATCCCTACCTATTCAAATCCGTCATACCTTACAAGTGCCTTCATCTTCTCAGTTATTTGTTGTGTCAATTTCTTTTCCAGTTCTTTCAAGTTGTCCGTACTTGGCCCATGGTCAACAAGTCTTGGGTGTCATGCCCCAAAGTGGCAGAATCGTAACAGCCCCGCCGTGTAAACCATCCTAAGATAGAAGTTATCCTTACAACCGCTATCTTAGACCTGATTTACACAAGGCGTCCACGACTAACCCGCTTTGAAGTAAATAGTTGGTAATTTAAATAAATTATTTACCTGTAAAAGTGAGGAATTATATAAATGCTATAATTCAAATATTGCAATTAAAGTTCATAATATTTCTCTGTAATATATTTCCTAGTTATTACATCATTCGGAAATGAAAAATAATTCTAAAATAAAACCTTAGACCTTAAAAATATATGTTTGTTTTTCAAAGGTTTTCCCTCACTCCCCAGGATCCAGCAGTTGCTAGCTTCAAAGTAGTTGTTTGCCGCTTTTTAGCCAGCACTTGCACGACGTCTATAGGGATGTGAGCAACCACAGCTCAGTAAGTTAGGATGGAGGACTTAAAACTATACCATATACACAACAAGGTTTTCAATCACTTATTAGGTGCAATGCATATGTAAGCATATGCCATCGCACAACGTTGTCCGGCCCGTTGTGAGATTAGAGAAATTGCGCCCGCTCTAATCCGGGTTGAGGAGTTGCCGTTAATGTAACAGCTCACGACCAAACCCAAGCTTGTGTAATGGAGAACTTGCTCCTCCCGCGACTACCTTCGAACCACTGTCTTCACCCTCGCTGCGACCTCCTCTCCTGTCACTTAGCTCGACTGAGGATAAAGAAGGGACCATTTTGCAATCCTGCGCTATCCTTTTCGAAGGGGTCGGTATTTGGCCAAAAAGTCCTAAGTTCCCCTAACGGGTTGCCATGCATGTCTGATTATGTTAACTGATTGTATATTTGATTATGTCCAGTTTAGGGTGATCAATAATTTCATACAATACATATTAGAGCAACAAACAGAATCATAGCATCACCTATAATCAAGCATATGCACACATTCAACTATCTAGCAAGCATAAACAAGCATAATCTTAAGCCTCCAAAATACAGCATTGTATTAATCCCAACTTACCTCGAATCCTCGCTCACTAACTCGAGGTCCGATTTGCTCAGGCCATCGCCGATCATTCCTATAACATAAACGTGGTTTCAGCTTTTCATATAACTATGATAGGTTCATTTTATCCTATAACGTTTATTGTTAGGTTTTGTTTAGGGTTTAATATGCTTAATTATCTAGGTCTTAGGTCTTTTATAATTATTCTAGGGTTAGGGTTAGGTTCGGGTTCGGGTTCGGTTTCCTTATCGATTTCTAAATTAGGTTCTAGTTCGATTTTTAATTAGTGTTTTATATTCCAACCTTAGAAATTCGTTTCAACTCATAATGTGAAATTAATCACATTACTTCCCGATCTCCTAAATACCATCATTACCCTTAGTCAGTATTTATTTTACTTGGTACACTTAAATCCGTATTAGTGTACCGAATTCACTCCTAATGAGATAATTTTTTACATTTTTCATATAATTCCATAAATTCAAGATTCCTATCAGATTTATTGTACATTTTTATTATTCTCAAAATATCAATTTTTATTATAATATTTTCTATTTATTATATTTCTAAAAATTACATATTATATATTGTTACCTTTTATGTACATAATGCATTTCTAATATTTTTATTACCCTAATTATCATCTCTAACATCAATTATCATTTCAAAATGTCTAAATTCATCCTAGATCAGGTTTTACACCTAATTATCCTAATTTACAAAATTAACTTATAATTTACTATGTTTTTCTATTACTAATTTACCACATAATTAACCTAATAATTACATCTAACACCCTAAATGCTACAAGTATCATACTCCATCAGATTTCAACATCCTAAAACATATACTTATTCACTAAATCAGTAATTAATAGTTTAATTACTTAATTAACCCTAAATTATCCATTTTATGCCTCATTTTAAGGCCTAAAAATTATCTAAAAATTTCAAAAATTAATTTTTGAAAACGGGCTTCATAGCACTATTCTATATCATCTAAGTAATCTACAAAAAAATTTTGGGCTCGCAACTATACTCTTAAAGTCATTTATTTCTAAACCGAAACATGCTCGGTTTTGCATAATTTCTTAAGGACCCTATATCACAAGACATATTTTCATCAAAATAATATTTTTCCTACAAACTACATATAAAAATATTTCATAATAACAAAATTCATAATTTTCTAATAATATTTACTATTTTTATAAAATTACACAAGAATCGGGCTGGAAATCGGACTCACCGATCTGGGCGGCTCCGGCCACTGCCGGCTGTCGTGGCTTTGTCAGCAGGCTTGGGCGCTGCTACCACCGTGTGGTGGTGGTGGCCGTCCACTTCCAGCTGCTCGTCTTGTGGGGGTTCCCTTTAGAGGCCCTAATTGCATAGTTTTTCTTATTTTTTTTTTCTAACTCGAATTTTTCTCTCAATTTTTGCCTCTCTCTATTTTTCTTACTTTCCAAACTGCTCAAATGAGCTCTATGATTTTTCCTGCTATTTATAAGGCTTTAAGGGATTTATTGCGCATTAAATGGGATAAGACAATTGCCTTATACCTTAATTTTTGGCTTTTGTGTTGTCTTAATTTAATTGGTCAAATTTTTTCTTATTTTTCCCAGCTGCCATGACCCAATTCTGGATCATTCATGATTTCTCCTGATTTTTCTTGATTTTTCCTTAATTAATTATGAATTTTCTTTAAGTATTTAGTATTATTTTAGCACATTTCACATATTTTAAGTAATTACGCGTATTTATACTTACATATAAATTCATATATAGTACAAATAAATATTCTTAAATATTATTTAGGTCATTCTATTATTTTTAGTATACATATAATCTATCTCTAGTAATTTATTAATTATTAGATTACACTTTTTGCCTTTTCGATAATTAGCAATTATTATGCTCAAAATTTGAAAATTTTATAATCTCCTATTTTATTACTTATTTTCTTAAATTCAAGTTTACGAGGTCATTTTTACTAATATTTCTCTCAATAGTTTATAATTTAGGCTTGATCGGATCTTTCAACCGATTGAAACCTTAAGTGATTGGTTGTGGGGCTTACATTGGGGCTACATACGTATCAGGTTCGAAGGTCGGGTTGTCTTTCGGGTAAACTCCTTCTAACTCAAATGGGTCTTTTTGATATTCATGCTCTACTTCAGGAGCTCGTGTACTCTTTCTATAACGGGTTTTGGAACTTTCTTCATTAGCCGGTACTATAGCTCATAGCAAAGCAATGCTGTCTACTAGGAAGCTCATTTGTTCTGCCATCTTCTCCATAGCCCTTTCTATGGAACGAAACCTCAGCTCGGAGGCATCATTGATCTCAGGGTCTCTATCATTTCCTTGAGTGGTGGCCATCCTGGTTTGGGAATGTGTTCTAATTGGACTTCTCTGAAAGACTTGACGTTTAGGAGTTATCTTGAAATTGTACTTGATTGTTATTGAATAACTCAACAAAGGGTTAATACATATTACATTTTCCTAGAAAAGAGTTGTTAATCGTATAAACACAAGATGCATGTCACACGAGTGCAATGAAAAATCAAGAATTGGGAAGAAACCTTTGATGTGGCAAAACCTAACTAACTTTTATTAATTTTTGTAATTGTGAAGCTTTACACCTCTTATTCTGTTCACAAAAAAGAATTCTATAAAAAAAAACCTAAAATCTAAAATCTAATCTCTTAGTGGCTAATAGGCTTATCCTGCGTCTTTCTCGTCTTTTGGATCATGGGAGCTTGCTCTTCTTTATCCTTGGTCCTCTTCAGTTGTGCTTCTAATGCCTTTATCTTCTGATGATAGTCTTTACAACGGTTTTCTAACTCCTACTCTCTTTTACTCATCATCTCGGGTTCAGCTTCAACTTGAACTTCCCTTTTCTCTTTGTTGTCTTCCATATCTTTTAGTCCTTTTAGCTGGTGATAAAGAAATCCTTTGGTTGTTTGGCTCCTGGCTATTATCCCTTTAGTCGTAGGGGTGGTATTTCTTGTGAACTAAAGAGCTCGGATGCTCTAAAGCTTGGCTGCTTTGTTAATCACCGTCATGCCGGGGTTAAGGAAGTCCAATGAGACAGCTTCTAATGACGGTCTAAGGATCACGTCTTCAATGAGTCCATTGGCTGGGACGTATGCGGTGCAAAGTTTGAAGTCGATCAGAGGGACCGCCCGGAAGTCTTCACACCCTCTTATCATTTCCTTGCTTATAAACCACCTGGGTGTCAACAACAACTGTTTCGCTTTCATACTTTGAAAGTATTGGACCCAGTAGTGGCTAGCTATATTTTCTGGCAGCTCAATTTTTTCTCCAAAAGATTTGATGAGATCATATTGTTGAGTAAACTCAGCTCGATTGAAATTAAGTTGGTAACTTCTCATGTGGCTAACGAACCAGACTATTAGTAGGACCATATTAGTTTTCAAATCTCCTCGTTTCTTTTTCTTAAGATGGTTTAGTGACCAGATCTGCTCGGCCAGAAGGGCCAGGACATATGATCTCCCTTCAAGGAATTGGGTTACGAGTTCTACAATTCTGAAATGGACTCGACGTCTTTCATCAGGGAACAGGATAGTATTGAAGACCACCAATATAAAAGCGTTGACTTGGTACTAGTGCCATGCTTCTAAATTTGCATAAAAAACCTCGCGTTTTTCTTTATGCTTCAATTCAGTAGAAAACCAGTCTATGACA
Organism: Lumnitzera littorea; assembly: GCA_024138015.1. Lineage (NCBI taxonomy): Eukaryota > Viridiplantae > Streptophyta > Magnoliopsida > Myrtales > Combretaceae > Lumnitzera > Lumnitzera littorea. Next base: position 58,822,133 of record JAMXBB010000010.1, read on the forward strand.
TCCTCTAATCGAATGGTCTTTCCTTGATTTAGAACCTGGTTTATTTCGATTTTTCTTATTCCTAACAACTTGCTGAAGATCTTTGGTGCTGCAGCTTCCAAGTCTAAGACATAGATATTATCAGTGATTGTAGGAGCCCATAACAATTGGAAGAATTCTTCTAAAGTTGGGCTTAGCTGATGTAGGCCTATACAGAAACTGGTGGATTCGGGCTCCCAAAGGTGGACTAAGGCCCGTATTAGAGTGATGTTCACGGGGATCTTCTGTAGAGAGAGGATGGGCTCAATCATATTCTTAATAAATTCCTGCTTATTTGGGCTGAAGAGTCAAAACCACGTTTGAAGCAGTTTTTGTGGCCAATGCGGTAGGTGGACATGAATGTCTTCAAAAGGCCCTTGACTTGATCTAGCCATGACTAATCAAAATCAAAATTAAAGTTACAATTATAACGTATTCTAAACTTTACATAAAATTATTACAAATTATTTACAATGAAATTTTACAACTACAATCACAACTTCACAACTGCCTTTATCCACTCAGGTTTACCACATCATAGGTTCTTGTAATTTTTTTGAAAAAAGGTTTTGTGTAATGCAAAAGGGTGGGTTCTAAAGGTTCTCAAGTTCTGCAACCACTACGTTTTTTTCAAAACAACGATTCTGTGGTCGCATTTGAACTTGAGTGGGGTAGCCTGATCGGCCCCGGAAGATGGTTACCCCACAACATCCGAACCTTACACAATGGCCCCCCTCCTAAGGTCCTAAGACAGCCAGGTTCTGACCGTGTCTACCATGCATTTATGATGTAGAAAAATAGAATAAAAGTCAAACCCCCCAAAATTCCCTCTTAAATAAATTGTCACAACTAAAAAATGTTAGTAAAAAATAAACAAATACATAAAAAACATACCTAAGTTCTTTTTTATTATTTTTATCATTTCATCTTTTTATTTTTATTTTTATTTTTTTGAAAAATAATCCTATTCTCGGCAACTTCTAGTGTTTAGCCCTTTAGCGGTCCCTAGTGGAGTCACCAAACTATCAAGCCTGATTTTTTGGTTTCTTTTATTTAAAATTAATTTCTCATTTTCTGATTAATACTAAACCTTAACCCATTTAACATTAATCCTTGACTAAAGAAATTGAGAAATTTTAGTTTTTTATTGAAAATAATTTTTAGAGTCGCCACCCGACTGAAGTTGGGAAAAGAAAAAGAAACCGTAACCAATTGGGTGAATTGATTACGATTTGACTACCGATCTTTGACTTCAATTTTAATGAAGAACAAGAGGATTCCGAGTTTGGGGGCTAACCTATTAAACCCTAACGGGTATCACTATTTATTTATCGAAATTAGAATTATTTTTCTAATTATAATATTTAAAAAATAAATAAATAAATAAATAAAATCAAAAGAAAAAAAAGAACCTAAGTTTCTATATATTTTATCGTCACTCTGAAGGTGCCTACGTACCCGCTAGTCGAGATCAGACGATCGCAGTTTTTTTAAAAAATCTTTAGTATGTTGGTTCTTTTTAATTTTGAAAATTAATTAAATTTACGTTTTAATTGATTCAATTTATTTAAAGAAAATCTAAAGGACCCTAACTCTTATGTAATTTTGTTTTATAAAGAACTACTCTAAAAATCCTTTTTTTTTAAAAAAAAAGGTCTTTTATTAATTTTTATTTAAAAAAATTTGACTTCCTATGTGATGAATTCTTAAACAAAACCTAATCCTAAAAAAAAAAAACAATCTTAACAACCCTTAAATTAATATATATAACTATTTACCAAAAAACAAATAATTCATATAATACACTTATATAAGAACTAATACTAAAATCCCTATACTAACATGTTTATATATTATATATTATGTGTACTAATAAATAACATAAAACTAAAACTAA
>JAMXBB010000010.1:58848513-58949953 GCA_024138015.1 Lumnitzera littorea
TGAATACATTTTAAAAAGGTTACATGTTAAACACTAGGGGAAATAATTCCTAAATACATCATTGCATACTTGAAGTCGTTCATAGTTTTATTGCTTTCTAATTTGCGTAATTAAGTCTCATAAGTAGTTTAGTTGTTAATTTCAGTATTTTTAATTCATTCAACTCATCATAATTTTCCGGTTAGATAATAAAGCTAAAGCTAATATTAGTACTCAAAATCTCTGAGGGATCGACTCGGACTCATATCCGACTATATTAAAATTGATAGGTGCGCTTGCCTCGTATCAATATACATATGGTTATATATATTTTTATACATATTTTTGTATGCATAGTATACTCTCTTAAGAAAGTTTCACCAAATCCATATTTTTACACTTTAAAAGCTTATTTAGCAAGGTATATGTATGTATAGTTAGCATACTTGTTATTTTAGGTTATGTACATAAAGGATATTCATGTACAAGAGTACCCATATATATGTTTATTAAGTGTATTCTTATATACACATACTTAAGCATATGTATATGTGTTCTTCTTCCATTTAATTAAGGATTTCCTACACTTATACTAAGTATTTCACCAAACCTTTGCACACACTCTTCATATGTATTCACTTGTTATATGTACATATGTATTTCTATCCACATCCCTAAGTATTTCTACACTTCTAAACATGAATATGGAGCTTTCTACTTTCAACAACACATATGTACATATTATACAAAGTTTCTACATTTACCTAACTTATATATCTAACTACTAAATAAGATGGAAAAATATATAATAACATACTTTTTCTCCTTATAATATGAATAGGATGACAAGTATATATGAGATGTTAGTTTAGTTTGGTAGTTAGAATTATGAAAGTGAAGTGTTGAAAAAGTAAGGGAATAAGGAGCAAGGGGGTGGGGGGGGTTACGGTTTGGTATGGGGAGAAAAGAGCTTTGTTTGTGTTGTTGTTATGTTTAAAAAAAATGAAGACAAGTGGGGTCTAATGGTGGGAGGAAGTGGACGGCAAAGGAGGGGTGGAATTGGAAAAAAAAAATGTGTAGAAAGTTAAGGAAAAGAAAATAAATCTCTAGATAACAATGACATGTTTGTTGACTTTTCAACATGTTCACATAGTCAACCTTTGACTTGCTCAACATTTGACTTGGTTAACTCTTTGAAATTATGTGTAATTTGTGTATACATAATTGGGTAATTAAGGAAAATTTAGGAGAAAAATTAATGATTATGGAGTTTATTAAAATGATTAGTAAGAATGGTTAATTGTTGACTTTTCAATATGTTTACATAGTCAACTTTTGACTTGGTCAACATTTGACTTGGTTAACTCTTTGAAATTACGTGAAATTTGTGTGTACATAATTGGGTAATTAAGGAAAATTTAGGAGAAAAATTAATGATTATGGAGTTTATTAAAATGATTAGTAAGAATGGTTAATGAGAGATTTCTTTAGATATTTATATCCCATATACATTATTTAGTATGGTACTTAGTGTAACTATCATGAAAAATATTATTTAGGATACTAATACCTATTAAAGCATCATCTAAATATTGAACTCCTTATAATACTAACTTAGTTATATAATTAAAAGATGGATGTGATCTATAATGCAATATCTTAGTTTCTAAAGGATTACTTTAGTATTATATGTATTTATGAATAATTGAAAGTTATCTTTGATCTTTTATTAATGATTTAGTATAATATTAAGGATAAGTTGTCAATTAAGGCTTTAAAGTTATAAGGAATTAGTACTTTTATATCTTTAAAGTTATAGTTTTAAGGTTTTTATCACTTTTGAGTAAAATCTTTGATGTTTATGTACATTTAGGATATAAAAGTTTTATACGTGATTGAATCTCCAATTGTTGTCTTAGGGTTTTTACCTTAACTAGCCTTGTCAACACTTAGGAATATCTAATACACTTGAGTCTATTTCAGATGTTGGGTCGAAAAATTTAACGGTTTATAGGATTTTGAATATCATTTGAGGCAAGTGGGTTACTCAACTAACATATGCTGGAGACTGAAAAATAAAATTCAAGATTTGATTGATGAAGGGCAGGTCCAACTAGATTTCGTAGCAGCTCCAGTTCCAAAAGTCAACAATAACCCTATACCCAACCATGGCCCTATTATTAACATGATTTTTAATTATTTAGATCTCACCATCAATATGATCGGTTTAGACCAAAAACCTAGGGTTTTCGAGTTTTATAAATCCGAAGAGAAGTAAGCCTCAACAACCAAAAGGTAGACTTTCCATATACCTATAGCACATGAAAATTATAAGGTTACCCCAATTGGCTAAGGTAGTTAATCGGGGGTAATCAAGTTCTCTTGTGAGTGGGATTACATGTAGAAGACCCTAAAAAGAAGTATGTACTAAAGGAAATAAGCAGCAAACAGCTTGAATACGAGGAAACGTTACTTGCCTTTACTAAAATGATAAAGTCGAGTGAATACAAAATAATGGATTAGCTTACCAAGAATTCATCATAAATATCAATTATGGGTTTGTTAATGGCATCCAAGCTACATTGTGAGGCTGTATTTCGAACCTTAAGGGAAGTCAAGGTCTCTTGTGAAATGTCAATTGAAAAAATGGGACTAATCACCAACTCTAACCTCACCATAGATCAGATCTCTTTTTTCACTAAAGAATTAGGTGAAGAGGGTAATCAATACACTAAGCTACATTTTATAATGGTGAGAAGCAATGGTATAATCATAACTAATGTCCTTATTAATAATAGATTGTCTTTGAATGTTTGCCCTCTTACCACCCTAGACCTGTTGGGTGTTAACACGATTGTAATCAAGCTAAGTTCTTCAACGGTTAGGGCTTTTGACGAATCCAAAAGAGAGATCATAGGGGAGACTGACTTGCCAATTGACATTAGCCCTCAAACCTTCAGTGTTTGATTCTAGGTTCTAGACATCCTTATATCCTTCAACTTACTCTTGGAAGACCTTAGATTCATGCAACATAGGCTATACCTTCGAGTTTGCATTAGAAAGTCAAGTTCATCTCAAATGGTCAAGTGATAACAATTTTAGATGATCAAGATTATGAAATATATAAGGATATGACCATGCCCTATATTAGCATTTAGGAGCAAGAAAATTTTAGGCTCTAAATGTTTGATGAAGTGTGCATGGTTACCAATCCTAAGGAAAGAAGGAACGAAAGGCTGAAGTTCAACAAAGGCCAAATTGGTGCTTACGGTCTTGGTTACATCCCAACTCCAATTGAAGAGTTTCAAAATAAGTAAGCGAGGGGTAAAAAGAAGCGATAAATTGTATCATGCCCCAATAACCTTTCTGCTACAGATTGAGACATTTATCTTGGTTGATGCTCAAACCTCGGAATCTGCTAACAAAGCTGACTTAGCGGGCTCATCCCCTAAGCTCCATAACCACTTGAATAATTGGTTTTTTGTCCCTATGAATGGCAATAGGTCTTCTCTAGGGTAAAGGATGAATATTAGTCTAGTATTTTCCTAAGTTTTGTAATAATTATTTTTGTTATAAATAATGTACTTGTGAAAACTTTTGATTCCAATGAATAAAAAATCACTTTCCTTTTCTTCATTATGCCTCACTTCTCCTTTACTTATACTATTTCCTTTATATACTGTTGCCTAGCTCTAATGTTCTGAACAAAAGCTAGGGATGCCTCGTGTAAGTATATGATGAAAATGTTAGTATTGCTTTCGGCCTTACTAAGTTAGTCATTAGGAGCGATGTTGATGACCATAGTAAAATACAAGAAAACTGGCAAAAACATGAGATAGGTAGAATTTTCATTGATGAGCTGATTGAGATGATTAATATTGGGGCCGATGATAACCCGAAGAATTTGAAGACTGGAGGGAACTTAAAAGAAGAGTAGAAGGCATAAATAACTACATTGTTATCTAAGTATCAAGATGCATTTGCATGGTCTTATGAAAATATGCTCGAGTTAAATCCATCAATTATATTACACCGCCTGCCTATATGAGAGGACATCAAACCTAAGAAGCAAAAGCTATGATTATCCTAAGTGGGTGGCAAATATTGCGCCAATAATGAAGAAGAATGTGGAAGTTAGAGTGTACGTAGATTTTTGAGAACTTTATCAGGCAACACCTAAGTATAATTTTCCTTTGCTCCATATCGATATCTTGGTACATAATACAATTGAGAACCATCTTTTCTCATTTATCGATGGCTTCTTTGGGTACAATCAGATCCAAATGTTTGAAGACCAAGACTACTTTCATTACAACTTAAGGTAGGTTTTGTTACAAAGTAATGCCTTTCAGACTTAAAAATGCTGGGGCATCTTATTAGGGAGCAATGGTTGCAATCTTTCATGACATGATGCATAAAGAAGTAGAAGTATATGTTGATAATATGATTGCAAAATCCAAAGAAAGGGAGAATCACATGGATAATTTCAAGAAGTTGTTTGACAGGTTGAAAAAGTTTCAATTGAAGCTAAACTTAGAGAAGTGTACCTTCAAGGTGACATTGAGGAAATTATTATGTTTCATAATTAGCCAAAGGGGCATTGAAGTAGATCCTAATAAAGTTAAAGCAATACTTAACATGCCCTCTCCATGTACACTTAGAGAAGTTAAAGGCTTATTGAGTCATTTAAACTACATAGCCCAGTTCATATCTTAACTTATAGACAAGTGCTACCCTTTATTCAAACTACTAAAGAAGAATGCCGATGTAAGATGAGATGAAGAGTATGAAGAAGTCTTTACAACGATCAAGGAATACCTTAGGAACCCTCTAGTTTTGGTAGCTCCTAAACCTAGGAAACCATTGTTTTTGTACCTCATTATATTACTAGAGTCCATGGGATGTACGCTTGGTTAGAAAAATGAGGAAGGAAAAGAGCGGGTTATATACTACCTAAGTAAAAAGTTTACAGTGGGGTAATAGAAATATTTTGAAATTGAAAGAATGTGTTGTGCTTTGGTTTAGGTCATGCATCTACTTAGATAATACACACTCTATTACTAGATTGAATTGCTGACTCTACATGATCCTTTGAAATATTTGGTAGAAAAGTTAACCCTAATTGGTAGAATCTAAAAGTGGGAGATGTTATATTAGAGTTTGACATCACATATGTGAACCAAAATTCAATTAAAGCGTAAGCCTTAGCAAATCAACTAGTAAAGAATTCCCATGAAGATACTCCCTAAGAAGTGCAAGTTAGATTTTATCTTGGTAGCGAAAGGTGATTCTGATAAAGAAAAAGATGAAGAGCTCTAGAAATGGAAGATGCTCTTTGATGGAGTTGCCAATGTATTTAGGTATGGAATTAAGGCAATACCGATATCCCCTGAAGGTAGGTAGGTTCATTTTCCCATACACCAACAAAATTGCTAAATATGAGGCATACATTATAGGACTCAAAATGGCCTTGGATAAAGAGATTCGAAAATTAGAAGTATATGGGGATTTTTTACTCATTATTGGCTAGGCTATGGGAGAATAGAAAACGAAGGATCTTAAATTGGTACTTTTCTATGAGCACTTGATTGAATTAGTAGAGAGGTTTGAAGAAATCACGTTCACATACGTTTTGAGGACTTAGAACCAATTTGCTTATGCATTGGTCACTTTAGCATCCATGATCCAAATATCTAGCGAGGTCAAAATTCAGCCGCTTAAAATTGAAGTTGAAGAGAAGCTTGCTTTCTGTTTGGCAATCAAAGGTGTACATGATAAAAAGCCTTGGTACCATGATATCAAAATGTTCCTACAATAAAACACATATCTCGATAAAGTTGAGAAAAAGGGACAAAAAGATGATTAGGAGGTTAGCCACCTAGTTCTTAATGAGTAAGTCCACCTTGTATTGGTGATCATTTGACAATACACTTCTAAAGAGAGTAGATGAAAGAGAAGCCAAAGTTTTGATGAAGTACACGAGGGAGTATATAACCCTCACATGAATGGCTATATGCTTAACAAAAAGATTACGAGAATGGGATGCTATTGGTCAACTATGGAGGGTGATTGCATCAAGCATGTCAGGCGTTGCTACCTACGCTAAGTTTATTCGAACAAAACAAATACTTCACTTTAAAAATTACATACAATATCTATGCCATGGCCATTTTTAATGTGGGGTATAGATATCATTGACTCAATCACTTTAAAAGCATCCAATGGTCATCGTTTCATATTGGTCACCATTGATTATTTTAGTATATGGGTTAAAGCCTCATCTTATTCAAGTGTTACTAAAGGCAAAATGGTCAAGTTCATCAAGAGAGATATATTGGCTCGATACGAGACTCTAGAGACAATTATTACCGATAATGATACAAATCCCAATAATAAACTCATGTCAGAGTTGTGTCGATAGTTCAAAATCATCCACAGGAATTCTACCCCTTATCGACCTTAGATTATTGGGGTTGTAGAGGCAACAAACGTAAACCTCAAGAGAATTATTGAAAAGATGGTTGTTACGTATAGAGATTGGCATGAAATGTTACCATTTGTACTCATGGCTCATTGAACTTCTATTAGAATATTGATAGGGGCAACACCCTACTCCTTAGTATATGGCATCGAAGTAGTATTACTGGTAGAAGTCGAAATCTCATCTCTTAGAGTGCTATTAGAAACTCAATTGGATGAGGTTGATTGGGTGAAGAAGCGAATCGAATAGTTGAATTTGATTGATGAAAGAAGATTGATGGCCCTGTGTCACAATCAATACAATCAGTAAAGAATGGCATAAGCTTTTAACAAGAAGGTGTGGCCTCAAAATTTCAAAGAGGGTGATATAGTATTAAGAAAGGCTCTCTCTAATGTACAAGACCTTAGAGGAAAATTTGCTATGAATTACAAAGGTCCTTATATTGTGAAGTAAGTGTTACTTGGAAGGGCCTTAATTTTATGATAAATGGATAGTTTGAATTTGAGGGACCTTGTAAATGCTAATGTAGTAAAGTTATACTACCCATGAAAATCAATGGAATTTCTTACTTGAAACACAAAAATGCCAGTAATCTTAAATGTTACCGTGGTTTAATTTTCATTTTCTATAAGCAAAGTGGGTATCCCTGGTGGTTGTCAGCATTGGAATGACCTCCATCACTTTTCTCATTCCATCAAAAGGTTATATTCTCTTACTCCACTCAAATAAGACCTATACATTGTAAACACGAGAGAAGATCAAAGTGAGCTATAGAACATCGACAATTAACAAAACTCTTTTAAATAATTTATTATCGATTCATCCTCTTTAATAAGGAGATTTGTTGTTTATTTATTAGGGTAAGGCCAAATCTAAAGGAGCAAACACCTTAATGGCAAAATATTATTACTCGATCAAGGCTTAGGCCTGGCTAAAAGAATCTGAAAGCTAGTTCATTTGAAACCTTAAGAGATGATAAGTAAGGTCAGAAATCTAAAACATCGGGTTTTTTTGCACAAAGAAGATAGCAATTTGCATGTTGGGTCGCTTTTCATAATTCTTCAATAATGAGATTGATGGAAAAACCTTATGTGCTCCATGCTAAGATTGGTTGGGTTGATGATAGAAAATTAGATATCTCTAAGAGGTTTGAATCCATTTCAAAAGACTAAATTAGCTAGTTTTGATTGGACTTTTAAAAAAAGGCTTGACTATTTGGGTGTTATCTACAAAGCCAAGCAAGTGCATCCATACATTTTAGCATACAATTAAGTTGTGTTTCTTTTTTTTTTTTTTTTAGCATGGCATTTTCATGGTAGCTAGCATATAGGACACTTTCCCCCTTTTCAAATTACCTTTAAGGGTTCTAACCAGCTCATACAGCACTATCCTAACCCATTTCTCTCTTATGGTTTTAGCGAGCCCGTAAGTCACTTCTTGTCACTAATCCCCCTTTAGGATTTTAACGAGTACGTAAGGTGCTTCCCTTTCAAATATCTCTTTAGTCCTTAGCTAGCTCATGAAACATTGTCCCAACTCATATTGTCCTTTAGGGTTCTAACTAGCTTATAAAGTGCTATTATGACTCATATTGTCATTTAGGTTCTTAGCTAACTTAAGAAACACTTTGCCTACTTATTTAGGAAACTACTAGGTTTCAACATCTTATTTAGGGTTACTAGTCCCCACAAGATATTTCCCGACTTAGGTTATTCAACTCAAAGGAGCATGACTATAATTCATCTCAATTTCTCATTTAAGGTTGCTAGTCTTTTATAGATGCTCTCACCTAGGTAAGTTAGCCTAGAAAGGCACTAGTAGGTTTCATATTGATTTCCATTTAAGGTTGCAAGTCCATTAGAGATGCTCCTGCTTAAGTTAGTCATTTTTGAAAAGCACTACTAGGTTTCATATTGATTTTTCATTTAAGGTTGTTAGTCCTTTAGAGACGTTCTCGCCTAGATTAGTCAACTTAGAAAAGCACTACTAGGTTTCATATCGATTTCTCATTTAGTCCCTTAGAGATGCTTCTGCAAAGGTTAATCAACTTAGAAAAGCACTATTAGGTTTCATATTAATTTCTCATTTATAGTTGCTAGTTCTTTAGAGACGCTTCTACCTAGTTTAGTCAACTTCGAAAAAGTATTACTAAGTTTCTATCAACTTCTCATTTAAGATTGCTAGTCCTTTAGAGATGCTTCCGCCTAAGCAGTTAGCTTAGAAAAATACTAATAGGTTTCTATAGATTTCTCATTTAAGGTTGTTAGTTCTCTAAAGACGCTCCTGCATAGGTTAGTCAACTTAGAAAAGCACTAGCAAGTTCCACATCGATTTCTCATTTAGGGTTGCTATTCTCTTAGAAACGCTTTCACTTAGGTTAGTTAGCTTCTAAAAGTATTAGTAAGTTTCATATCAATTTCTCATTTACGATTGCTAATCCCTTAGAGAAGCTTCCGCTTGAGTTAGTCAGCTTAAAAAAGCACTACCAGGTATCATATTGATTTCTCATTTAGGATGCTAAACTTTTAGTAACGCTCCCATAGGTTAGCTAGCTCTCAATGCGTTACCCTCTCTTTCTCTGTACCTTTTAGGATCTTAAACAGCTCATAGAAGTGCTATCCTTTCTTCAGAACTTTCTAAAGTTATAGTAAGCTTATAGGGCACTATACCGTTCAAAAAATCCACTCTTATGCCTTGGTTAGCTCCTACAGTGCATTCCTTCTCTTTCAAAATGTCTTTTGCTACTTACCAAATCCTTAGTGGATCAGACTTAAGATAGTTAGTGTTGCTCTAAGCAACTTTACCTATGGCAAAAATGGTGTTTCTTTTATCTTAGCGGTAAAATTTTACTTAAATTTTATTATAAAAAGAAGTAGTTATATATACCTCATTTTTTTCCCCTATAATTTAGTATTTCCTAAATAATTTTTTAAAATATAATAAAAAAACCTTTAAAATAATATAATTTTTAGGAAAATAAAATCCTTAGGTCTTTTTAGTATCATTAGGTCTCATCAAACGAATTTTTTCTTTTTAGGGTCTTTATAAAAGGTCATTTAATTTTTAGTATTAGGTCTAAGTAAAAATAAATAAATAGGGCTTGAATAAAACTTAAATCGTATGGATCAAATTTTAGGATTGGTCATTTTCTAGATAAGAACTAGGTTTAGTATTTTTATTTATTTTTAATTTATTTATTCAAAAAAGTAAAAAGGAGAAGGGGGGAGGGGGGTGGTGGTATCGAACCAAGTTACACTTAGTCCTTGTAAATTGGAAGCAGGGTTGAAGGCCCTTGGTAGAGTTTAAGCTTTATAGAGAGCAAGCACATAGTGCTTATGTTTGTTTTTATTTTGGGCACGTATGTTAAACATGCTAGGTTGGGCGTACACATACGTGCCTAGCCTGGGCCTTTTCTATTTGTTTCTCGTTGATTCCCACAATTTCCTTAGTAGTTCTAGGTAATAAAACAGCTTGGTGGCTTATGTTTAAGCTACCTTTTTGCGTAGTTTCCATACAATTTTGCCTGAATTAATGGTGGAATTGTATGCTAGGCCTAGCTTAGTATTGAATCTATCTCTTAACTTATCTAAATTTAAAGATTTATTGGATCAAATTTTGACTCAAAAATTGAAAAAAAGCTTGAATGCTCATTTTGACTCGAGCATATTTCAAGCTTCATTAATGTTAATTGAAGCTTCTACTTTGTAGATTAGGAAAAAACAAATATGCTGGACTCAATTTTGACCACCAATTTATTATAATACATGCCCAAAATTGAATTTGAATCCTAATTCCCCTTCCCCCATTCAAATTTAAATTGAAGGCATTCATTGCATTTTCATGTTAATCCAAGCTAGGAGTAGTACAAATAGATGTTACTCAAGCTTTTTGTACATTAATCATCATCATTTCTCACCCATTCCATTACATTCATTAATTTCTCTATCCAAGTCTACCTAGTTTCTCTCTTTAGATCTAAGCACCTTTCAAGTTGATTTTAGTCTAAGTTACTACTACTAACAACACCACCTACTCGAGTACAACTCAAAACCACCTCTACTTTTGCTTAGAACACCCTCAGTTATGGTTCCTGAACAACCACCATTGCTCCTCTCTTGACCTACATTCAAGATCCTTAAAAACACCACAAATTCATTAAGGCACCACTACTAAAACTCAGTTTTGCCAATAAAAACATCATAGAAGTGTCGTTTTCGATTCGAAATAATGATTGTAAGTTGCCATAAGGAGTGGTTTCAATTGGTGTTGCTTCTTCTTTTGAAGACCTAGTTTACATCTCGGCTAAGCCAACTACGATCGACCCATACATGACCGGAGCTAAGTCGACCCGGTCTAACCTACAATTTTTCTAAGTTGGTTGGTCTTTTTCTTTTTAAATTAATAAAATAAACTTTAAAAAAGTAATAAAAATAATAATAAGAAGAGTTTTGGTTCTAGACTTCCAAATCTTCCCTTACTTTTTTTTGTCCTCTCTTAATTTTTTTTTTTTTGGAAAATCTATAAAAATAAAAAAGGGAAAGTTTCTCAAAAGAAAATCGTTTTTCAAAATAAAAAAAATTACCTTATCTTAAGCCTTGATTTTTTTTTCCCTTAAAAATTCCTTCAATTTTTTTTATCACTTAGAAAATAAATCCATTAAAAAAAAAACACTTTTTATCACTTAGAAAAAAAAAGATCTATTTTCTAAAAAAAAATGTGATGAACTCTTTTTCCAAAATTAAGACCTTTTTTTTTTTTTTAGAATTTTCAAAATATCACAACTGTAAATTAAGAAACTTTTTTCCATAAGACTTTCTTAAAATTAAATAAGCAAATTAAAACATAAACCTAACCAATTTTTGGAAATTAAAAGAAATCAACACACCTAAACTTTTAGAATGAGCTACAAAAATTTGATCTTAAATAACAAGTATATAAGTACTCGTATGAAATTATGAGGCAACTTAAAATATGTAAAATAATTTATTTTTTCCACTTTTTTAAATTTTATTTTAATTTTTTATTTTTTGTAAGTAGATACAAATTTTATTATTTATTTATTTACAATGTAAGTTAGAATTATTTTGGAATAAATGGGTAATTTCGAAGATAAATTTAAATTCAAAAAGTTAAGGTGATACATGTTAAGGTTTAATAAGTTAGCTCTCGGAGTTAAAACTCTAGTTTTTCAAAAACTATCTTTAAAGTTGATTTTTCTATAGATTAGTGGTTAAATCATAATTAATCTGCTCATTAGTTATAACTTAACACTTTTTTTTACTTTCGTTAAGTGGTAACTCCAAAATTTTATTTTAAAAAAAAATTAAAAGTCTTAATCAATAGTTTATATCAAATTGGTATAGGGGTTGATATAAATTTGATTAAGGAAAATATTAAAAATAAAAAAATTCAAGCTCGACAACAACATTTAACTCTCTCTTGGGAACTCACTCTTATTATTTGCATCTCCTTTCCCTTTTCGCTAACTCAAATGTCAAATGGCCCTCATTAGCTTAACCATAAAAGGCTTTATGTAGGTTATCCATTGTCCCTAATCGAAGGGCTACTGGAAGTTGACCTAAGAGACGCCACAATGATCACACCATCACCTAAGTCCATTGTCTTTTAATTGTTATGTTGTTAAATTACTAGATCCTTGTTAATTGGACAAGAAAAGCTATAACAAAACAATCTTTAAAAGTTGTTTTTGGGTTCATATGACATAGATGATGAATTTATCAAACAGGGTTCGTGCTCTTCTACTTATTATCTATTTAAGCTAAATACTTCAATTTCTACAAGGAAGAAGCTAACAATAACTTGACATTGTAGTGTGATTTTGTTTTTTATCTTTCTTTTGATTTACTATTAGAGTGAATAAAATATTGCATTTGTGTAGTCTAAATACTTTGGAGGATGCTTGTGTTTTTCACATTTCTTTTGATTTTTACTGTCAGGGTGAATAAAATATTGAATTTGAGTAGTTTAGATACTTTAGAGGATACCTTTTGAATGATGCTATGATGGAATGCAGAAGATATGTCTATTATGCTATATAGATTATCGTAAAATGTGAATATAGTTTGCTAGTCTAGACATTAGGGATGGGTATGATTTGGTTTAGTACATTTTGTCTCTTCTACTGAACCGAATCTAAAATTAATGGTTTTTTTTTTTTCTAATTCATATCTAATTGTATGGTTCGATTTATAAATATTTTGAATCTAAAATTTAACAGTTCAATTTGTAGTTAAAACTTGTTTTAGTTTTATTAATGCGAATGAAGTGTTTGATGGATATTTTATATTTTGACAATCTAAGCCAAGGTTATATATATATATATGTCCATATTCTATTGCTTGGAAAAGGTATTAAATTAAGGGTAAATTACAAATATATTACTTGTATTTTTATAGCAGTGAAAATTTTTTTAACAAATAACTTGCTTGCACTTTTCTCCCTTATGTACCATCCAATCTACCGTTAAGTTGATCCTTGTTAGGTATACTATAATAAAAAAAAAAAAAAGAAAAAAGAAAAAGAAAAGATAAAACCTCAAAGAAATAGATTACTTCCCATGTGTTCATCAATTGAGAAGAAATCAGTCCAGTGAGGCCCTTAATCGCCAACCAATCAAATCCCAAAAATACCTCAAATCAGATTCTTCATCCCCATTTCATGATCAAGTGTAAGCATTTTTTTTTTTTTTTAAGGTAAAAAAGAAAAGAGAGAGAGAAAGCTGATGCCTTCAAAAGGATAAAATTAGGAAAAAAAAAAAAAGTGTTGGCTTTTCGGAAAGGGGAGAACTTTCATATAAAGAGAGAACAATTTTTCCTTAATTCTTTTAATGTATATTTAGTTTGTTTTGGTGTTTCGTTGATGATATGTATACGTCTATGTGCACTGTCAATTATCATGATCGAATGATGCACTTTCAGTTCATCGAGCTCCTTGATTAGTTGAACAGAAGTTACAATGTGTGATTCAAACATGTATGTAAGAGAGAGATAATGAAACTGAGAGAAACCCGATAACAATGACGATGATGATGAACTGAAACAAGAGAAACTCGATTGCATAGAGATACAGATGATGTTTTGCAATTTAGGGGTTAGGGTTTCTTCATGAGTTTTTGTTAAGGTTTAATGGAAGAACAATGAAGAAGTCTGATTTTGGAATTGTACGCGTACAATATGTTTTTCACATAACGGTAGCTGGATGGGACAAAATGGATAAAAACGCAAGTAAGTTATTTGTCAAAAAAATTAACACAGATAAGTTATCTGTAAAACTACAAAAACACAGATAATGTATTTGTAATTTACCCTTAAATAAATTGTTTATGTCAATTAGAAGAGCTTTTAGTGATGCAGGTTACAACACAAGTATGTACTCTGGGGTCCTCGTCCACATCCAGTCATGTGTCTTCCACTCTTTCTTGTTTTACTATTTATTTATTTATTTTTAAATAAAAATGGTGTGGTTTGATTTGAAACAAACCATAAATCGAAACATCAAACATTGAACCGTACTGATAATCGAACCGCACAGCTAACGGTTAGCATTTTCTTTTTTTTTTGGCCTAACCCTACTAGACATGCAGCTTCTGAGTATATACATTACGTCTTGAATGTATGACGATGACTATCTTATATCACATAGAAATAAAGTTATTCCTTGAAGACATTATATTGCTGGGAATGGCATTCAATTAATTTAATAATAAAATCACTTCCAGCCTAAATAAATTGCTTCAACAATTTTGTATTGGTTCACTTATTGTGTATCCGGGTTAGTGGTCTCGAAGTTCTTCTTCTAGATGTGAATGCAATCGGTAAAGGGAATGGACGATAGTTGCAATCCGTGTATTTGACATTTCTATAGGATGTTTGAAATTAAGCTACAGTTGATACACATTTTCAGCACCGTCAGATATTTAAAGCAAAGAAACATTTTGGTTTAACAATCGATATCATGTCTTTCTAAATGTTTTGATGCCTTTCTTACCTGCTTCAGCCGTTTAAATTTTGTAAGGACTAATCTAGTTTGAACAACTTGTGTTAAAAAAAGTTCCTGAGTGTCTTGTTTGGAGTGTCGGTTTTTTTATTTGAAGCCAAAGATGTTTCTTCTTGGAAGCAGTTCACTATGATAGTTATTGTAAATCCTGTGTAAATTGAATTTGATCGAAAGCTCTTGTTATCCAAATATTGCTTGAATATGGTGGCTTGGTGGCCACTGGCAAGCTTCTTGCAGCTACTATCCTTCTTTCAGTTCTCACCCTTGTTGCCTTCTCCATTAGATGCTTTCTTCATATTAGGATGGCATCCTGCAACCTCCACTTGTGTAAGAATATGACTTCAGTGATATTTGGAACTATTAAATGGACTATTAAAAGAGAAGACGAATGATCTCTCCAAACAAAATCATCAATTCTGTTTCATGTTATCAGCTGCTTGGCTATGTTCTCATCTCTTGTTAACTTGCACAAGCTTGGAATTAGGGAAGAGAAACTTCTCATATATATATATACATATGCATATATAGATGATTGATGATATGCGATTCTCCTCTCTCTCTCTCTCTCTCTCTCTCTTTCTCATCATATCAACTGTTGAAATTAATGGTGTTAGTGGCATATTTTTTCTTACTTGACACACTATATGTCTAGCTTATGATATGGGAAGTGATCATGATTGAAACTTTGCTCCAAGTGAAAAAGCAATCTTCATTCATGAATTCAAGTATAGTATTGTCTATATTATTTAAACGAAAACGGTTTCTTAATTCTTATTGGATACTTTTAAGAATTTTGGTTATCTTATTTTATTTATAACTGCTGTTTCTCCTCTCTATTTTTCAATAAACCTCTTCTCTACTCTCCCATTGTGGTAACTCTATGGGTATGATGATGATATTGATAATAGTTATCCTTTTTAGCCAACAAATATTCTCTCTCTCTCTTTCTCTCTCTCTCCACATTTAGGAATGAAAAAACTGCTTACCGTCGTGCAATTCTCTCTCCATACTACTCTTCTACCGCATAAATACAATACACGACTTTTTTTTTTTTTTATTAACTTACTTTTCTTTCATTCACTTTCACATCCTCTAACATACACACAAATATATCATGTTACATTTTCTTTCTGTCTCTGTCTCTCTCTAGATAATCCATTGAGGTAAGGGAATGTCATTTTACAGTTTCTAAATTTGTTGAAATTAATATCATAGATTCTTTCGTTTAAGATAGAGATGAGTGACTACAGGTAAAATTATAACCTGATCAATGAGGCCCGCCAATTAGTCACCACTTTCGCTCTCTGATAGAATTTTAAAGCTCCATAACTAAAGGAATTTGTTTGTATCGTTTTGTACTCCTATTTCTATTCTTCTCTTTCATGTCATCTTTTTCATCTATCATTGATTTCGGATGGTATCCATTTGATGGGGTGACTTTAGTTCGAGGTTTCATAAATCCCTGCACTGGTTGATTTCTGCTTCTGCTTCTGCTTCTTCTACTTCTTCATCATCATATAGCTCTTTTCGTTGAAATTCTTCATGTGGGTAATTATTGAGGCTTATTCATACATTTAATTTCTTTATTTATTGTAAATCTTTCTTTTCTATTGTCTATGATAAAAAAAAGACGTTAAATAGGCCCATCGTCTTAATGACAGTTCCCAAACACAGTTGCGTTCCAACGCATCGATCACCAATCTCAACCGAAAAAGGAATCGTCTTGGTATTCGATCTCCAACGTAGAAAGAGGTTCTTCAACGCGACATGTTGCTCTCTTTTTTTCTTTTTCTTTTTTTTTTATTTTTTTTATTTTTAGTAGAATTTAATTGGGTTTGATGAATTTTTCCAGTAGCATTTGCATTGTTTTATTAATATTATTGCTGTTATGTTAAGTAACCTTTCACAAGAGAATTTATAAGTTATTATCTTCAAGTACTATTTTCTAGTGTTTATATTCTTGACATTAATGAATGTTCCTCTTAATGAAATTTGTCTTTTGAATTTCATAGAATGAGGCTCTACGGCAATAGTTAAAGGTCACAAACGGGATCAAAGATGGCTACGAGACTAGAAAGAATTAAAGATGGAGATAAGACCATAAATCAAATCTCAAGATATTGGAAACTAGTTTTGAAGAAAATAAAACAAATACCGAGGAATCCAGTCAACGTAAAGGAAAAGAGTTTGAAAGAAATTGAAAGGAAAATGAAGTGTTACCGTTTTTAAAGGTGTGTAAATGAGTTAAATGGATCGAGCTCCATTTGGCCTATATTTTAAACCGGCAAAAAACATTTACTTTAACCCCTTTTTAAGTGGGTTAGCCAACAAACCAAAAGTATAAGTGAGCTAAATGGGCCATATTAAACTAGCTCACTTTGGCTCTCGAGTTAAATGAGTTAAGTTCATTTAATTTACTTTTTAAACAAGTTAAAAACATTTACCCCTAACCCATTTTATATGCTGGTTAAATAGGCCAACCAATGGATAAAAATCTGTTTACATATCTCTAGTTGCTTTTGCTTTATTAGGAATATTGGCCAAGTGACATTATTTTAGAAAGAGAATGTGATTAAGGAGCTTTTTATTTATACTTATTAGATGATAACCAAGATGTAAAAGTTTGGAGTAACAATTTTCGATCTTTGTTTTTAAGAGAGGAGGTGACTATAGCATTTCCTTCTTCTTTTCTTTTTTTTTTCTTTTTTTTTTTATTGTTTGTTAGATGAGAATATAGATTGAGCGGTTGAGACTTGAGAGTGATAACCAGATTTTCAGGTAGTAAAATATGTTAAAAAAATTCATGACTTAATTATTTTTCTCCTCAATTTTTTAGTTTCCTTATTTGATGGTTTAGGATGGTTAGTATTTTGTATGGTAAAGGAAAGTAATTAAATTGATTTTTAAAAAGTGTGATGGTAATGTACATGTTGTGTGCATGACAAGCTATACATGGCTTTAGAGGAGTGACATAAATGGAATGCAAGGGATAAATGAGAGAAATTTAATAAGGAGGAACAGTAGGCATCCTCAATTAGCTTTAATGCACAATGTGATAGGTAGGGGGAGCTTAATTACATCATACCCTACTATTGATGATGAATATTATTATGTTCTTAGAATGATTGAGTGCTTAATCTTTTAGAGGGTGAATTCAACAACGTGACGATCTTTGCATTAGATTCCTCCTATCTAAATTAAGTGGGAGGTTAGGTATTTATAGAAGATGTGTATTAATCTCATTTGAGCACAATGCTAGCATAAATTTTGGCTTAAAACTTCTTATTCATAACTAATACATTGTGTCATGCATCATAAGTAAGTGATGGTGTAGTAATATGGACTGGGCCTTAGCTAGCCTTATGTTGACGTTTTCTACCTTATGTTTGTCTCCTTATGTGTTAAGCCTATAAACATTGTACTAGTTTTCCATGATAATGAATTTTCTATGGGATGCAGTTAACTTAGGCATTCTCTTCCCTTTTTGTTATAAAACTAACTCATCTTCATTATTCATATTTGCAAGTACCACATTGTCTTTCATCTTTCCCTTCCTTCCTTAAGTGATAGAGATCGTGTTTAATGATTGCTACCACTTTTGAAGACCAACGATTGAGTGAGCCATCATAAAGAAGATAAGATGTCATTTCATCATTGTGAACATCATATTGAGACCAAATATTTGATATCAAATATCATGAAGTGACATTACCTAAAGCACCATTCAAAGCAAGTACCATGAAGTGAAGCTCATATATAGGTGCTAAATATGATAAGGACCGTATAAGAAGGTAGCATAGTATCATACAAGAGAAGATAAGTGTTGAAAAGCTCTAACAAAGTTATCTTTTGCATTGGGTAAGAGCAAGTGTAGCACGTTGAGCACCCCACACACATATTTATCAAGCATCACAACGCATGCTTGCTTCCAATGTGGCATGCACATATGTATGGATATTTCACGTATGAAGTGTCATGAGCATCATGCAAAGCCAGCATTTGTTGATTTACAAGGACTTCTCCTTGCACTTTAATGGTGGTATAGTGATTACATAGAGAACTCTAACAAAGTTTCTAGTAATGCAAAATTGGAATTGAGCCTTCAAACTTAAGAGAGATTGATTCATGTTGATAGGTTGTTATGTTGAAGCATTCATGTAATAGGCTTATAAATCCCCACATGAAAAGCTCCTTTCAGGGTTGTTCATCCTCACTTAGCTAATGGCATGTTATGAGAGGATAAGTCAACAACTCTTAATTCCTTCACTTGAAATCTAAATGTTGTAATAAAGCTCTTTAACCTTTAAGAATTTACAAATTTCTTGAAGGAGCATGTTAACTTAACTTCATTCCATTATATTGTTTGCACAGGAGCAATTAGGCTATAAAATTGATTGTAACATGTATACTTGTAGTTGGCTACTTGCAATATTACGATACTAACTTAAGCTCTCTTTAAGTATAATCTTCTTGATTATGAAATATACTTCATTTCTTTTCTTGTCATACAAGTTGCAATTTAATATATGAGATCAATAACAATGAGTGCCATTTACTAACGTTGTATTCAATATTAATTTCATTTTTACTTCCTAAGCTCTTTCGTTTCTTTAATGAATGAATGTATCTTGTTGTCATGTGTCTAGGAGCAATAGTTCTTCACTTAATAGCAGCATGCTAGAAGATGACGTAGTAGGATTGCTTTAATTCCCTTGATGACTTATGGAGTCTTGATAAATATTATAGGTACATAGTATATTATGGCAACATGGCTAAAGATGTATGCCAGCAAATGCAAAGTGGAAGGCATTTACTTAAGTTTGGGGTGCGCTTTGTATTTGAAGACTTCATGCACCAAGGGGCAAGGCTTTAACCAAGTAGCAATTTTGTTTGAAGTGACGTAATGAGAACACTCACTTTTCGTGAGGCTTTCATGTACTTGAGAATAATATGTCAACCATGTAACAACAATGCCTAATATGTCACTAGGCGCTTAGGAACAAAGACTCTATTTAGTTGCATTAGTATCAAATGGCATGAAATTAAAATTTATGAATTAACATAATTTTGAGACTGCTTAAATCCTTTGATTTAAAGAGTCTCTTATAAAATAAAAATAATTGTAAGACTGCTTAAACTCAATGATTTAAGTGAGTCTCTTATAGATTAGCATGATTGTGTGATTGTTTAAAGTCAATGATCTAAGGGATCTCTAGCACCATCCCATGCATCAGACTAAATCACTCACTTGACAACAGAATGTTTAAATGATTCCTTTTAAAATATTCATTCACGGCTATGCACAAATAATGGCATTTGTTTAGTAATCGAAGGAGTATTTCCCACTACTTAGACGCAACTTACTGGGGAATTACCTAGATTGAAGCACAAAGTTTGTATTGTTAGGACATTGCCTAAGTTTAAGTAGGCATAATCACATTCACAGTATCGATAGCTGTACTATGTCAACACTTGTTTAGCTTGGTAGCGCTTGTAAGAAATAAAGGTAAAGGTATGGCAATCTTAACTCAATGAGGTTAATTTGATTTTACTGTTTGTATTCATGTCAATTTGAAGGTTGCATTCCAGTATATGCTAAGCCTTTTCTTCTCGCCCATGTATATATGTTCTTACTACTAGACCTATGTACTTACCTCTTCGGTATTCTGGATGCAACATCGGGAATCTAACAACGAAATTTTCAATCTATATGGAATCCATTCCCTAGAAAGAGTCAAAGAGAATAGATATTACTCATTACTAAGATGCAATTAAAAATAAATACAAGGACCCTATTCATAAGTAAAAAATTTTGCCTTCTTCATGGGATATGAACAAATTTATCTATATACTTACTCATATGAGAATGAAAAATCTAGGGCTACCAATGGAATAAAATCAGTTTTTCCAGTAATATTTGGCTTTACAATTGCTTAAATAATCAGGAAGTTTATATGGTCTTGTCTTTTATTTTAACATGATTGATCTAACCCTCAATTTCACAATTGATATTATATTCGTTTGAATCTAAACTGTTAAATTTACAATTAATTTAATAATTTAAATTTAAAAGAATATAAATCAAGGGTGAAATGTGAAATTAGACCAATCTCCTAAAAGATAAAGATAGGATTGTAGAAAAATTCAAATTTTCTAATAATAATTGAATTACAACTAAGTCCTTCAATTTTATTAAAAACTATGTTTTCTATTGCTCTATATCCATCCATACAAATTCTACGATTCCACATTTTGTGGAGATAATTAAAACCATCTGATATAATTTTCAATTCAATTCAATTCCACTCTATATATTTAAGATTTTTTTCTTCTTCTAAATAATCTAAATTTAACTGCATTAATATTGTAATATATTGCTTGTTGTTGTAATAAAAAATCCCACATTTTTGCTTTCTTACTAAATATAACACCTTTTAAAAGAGAAATTTAATCAATGGAATGCATAAGTTCAATTTCCCATTGACCCCACTACTTTAGATTATTGTCTGAAGGAGATTTTCTCTCAATTATGTATGCCAATTTTTAGAGAAGAGAAATGAGTATTAACTAATAGAGAGAAATACATAAAAATTGAAAGTATAATCTCTACTTTGTAAATAGAGGAAAGAAATGGGAAGAGTGATTTCAATTTATTTATTTATTTTTTCGTTGGTATTACAGTGGTAATAACATGAAATTAAGTTTTTTCTTTTTTTTTCTGACTTTATCTCCATCATAATTTGGTATACAATGTTATAAATGATGGTTTTGTAATTTTAGTCTCCCCATTTTCCTTTTACCAATTTCTTTCCCATTTTGAAGAAAAAGAAAGATAAGAAGTGTTTCCGCCAATTCCATTTCAGTTGTATTCCCATTCGTTACGTAATTTACGGAGAACAATAACTTTCCTAATATTCGTCGATTTACATCTTATCCAAAAACATGCTGTAAACCTCGAAACCTCGCAACGACCACGATTCTCGTATTTTGGAAATCTCCCATCTGAGCGCCTCTCACATGAGGACCTGAAGAATTGCTTAAAAGTATGATGTCAAAATCATACATCCAAAGCAATCCACGAGTTTTCCTTGGGTACAAATCTTTGAACACTAATAAAGATACGTCATTAGAAGATTGAGTACAAATCAGTTACTGTGCGTATTTAATTTCACTGTTTCACGATGTATGGGATAAGCCTGTTTATATCGCACTCGCTTACAGACACATATGGAAACAAAATTTTAAAAATGGCACACCCATTTTGAAATTTTTGCAGATAAAGTTATGGATTGTTTCTCCCAATGGGTGAATAAAACACAGCAGTCGAGCTGCTGTTTCCAGATGCTTCTGAATTTTGTTCGAGGAACAAAACCAAATATCCCGCATCAGAAAGAAAACAATTTTATACCATTATACATTACACTGTGTGGATAGATAAATCGTCAATGCCCCGTTACTATTAGTTTAATTCATGTATTAGGCGCGGGCTGTAGTCTTAAAAGGTTTCTACTGCAAAAGCCTCAAAAGATAAATTAAGTTTGAACAGTGACTTATCGAGCATCAGCCATTTGTTTTTTTTTTTTTTTTTTTCGTTTTTTTCATAAGGCATTATTAGGTCACATCTTTTTAAGAAAATTGTTAATAGGTACCTGATCAAACTACTGGTTAAATAAACTAAATTGTTTCTCTATATTAAAGAATACAAAATTTTTATTTTTAAGTTCTTAAAAATTGTCAAACTCAGGAACGTTTTAAGTTAAAAACATGAAAAAAGTAAGAGAAAAGAAAGCATAGTCTTAAAGCTGGTTTTCCGTTTTTATATTGCGGCTTGCATTGTAATATGAAATAAGAAATACTTGGAAGTTGGAAGGTGGTTCTATAGCTAGCCACTCATCAAGAAGTCTAAAGGGGTGCACTGATGTTTGCCAAGTAGATCTAGATGGAGTTATGTTTTTTGTGACATTAGAATAGAAGGCAGTTGTTTTCGTAAGTTTGAAGTAGAGCTTGAATCTTAGATGGTTTTTAGTACAAGCACGTGATCAGAAAGTTTGTGGCAAATCAAAAAGATGGTTAATGAATGAGATTAACAGGCGAAATGTGGAGAATATTGAAAATGGAATCAGGAAGGTAGGTCTAGCTGAGACATTATATATGGATCAAATAAAGAAAGAAGACAACCTAAAACGTGGTCTCACTTATTCTTTTGAAGCCAATCCAGGATACCCTTCTCTGATTCAGTAAGCTCATCTTGCTTCCCTCTGAAAGATCCTTCCACAAAGTCGAAATAGTCCTTGTAATTGCGCTTGTAGTAACTTTCCAGTCTCTTTTAGTACACAAAAAGAAATCCATGATAATAAGCCCCAAATCAGTGGGTTTTAATTAGGAAGTAATACACAACGATTACTTATCAAGGAAACCGGAAACACCCTAGGGAATAGGATAGGTGAAAAATCATTAACTAAACTTTGAGATCCGGATGAATGGCCATACCTGCTTGTCATTTTTGGCTTTGTTTTCCTCCGATTTCTTAAGATATTCTGAGAAAATTCATGTAGCAAGCACGGGATTACTACTATCCGCACGTATGATGCAATACAATATGAAGCAGATAAAAACGGTACATATGCATGTGATTACGTGTGCATTTTGATTGTGCAACGTTTGTGGTGCTTGTGTCTGTGTGTGGAAACTAGAAAGAGAGAGGGGCAATACTGTACTGTACTTTTAAGCAGCTCTGTCCTGGGATCGCTGACTTGAGGAGCGCTAGCTGTAGCAGCGGCAACCAACGAGACCGAGGAAACTAGGAGATGTCTCCTGCTCGTTACATCCGATGAGGATGAGCCTTTGGTCTTAGATGTCGTTGCCGCACGGTTTTGACCATCTCTCCTTCGTACTGCGTGAGCATCGGGGGTAACAAACTGGCTTGTAGTCAGAGTCAAGGCCATTATGATTACATTTTGGGATAAATGGAAGTCCTATGTAATCATTCCAAAGCCAAAACCCCTCATCCGGATCTCCTCGCTTTGTCGGGGCCAACCTCGTCCACCAGTTCAAGCTAAACGGATAATGAAATGGAAAGATACAGCTTGTACCTGTAGAGGACACAAGTTAAAACAACCGCTCTTTTCTTACCCATTTAATTATGATTCTGTTGTCTACTTTCCTTTATGACTATCGCACCTGTTTTGAAGAAATAACACTGACAAGCCAACCTGCAAAATAGTTAATAATAATGATGCATCATGATAAGGTTTGAGTTATAATCTCAAGGTTACTGTACTTCCACCTCTTAGATCTATAAATATAAAAAAAAAAAAATTATGGTGAAAAAATTGTTTTCAGTACTATAAATGTAATAAATCAAGATTAGTGTCTTTTAGATTATGAATGATATCTATAGAGTTAATATGACATAATCGATAAAAAGGGTTGGTAAAGTTTTTAACTTCTATTAACTAACACCTCTTATAGGAGAGTTCTTATTAATCACTTTCACAAAATTTCCCTTTCAACGCAGTTGCTTGCGTGCAAACAGGCCATGTGTATTTCTGTCATTTCGTCAATGCTTTACTCCTCTCTGGCGGACCCGAGCTAATCCATTTGATGCCAAGAGTATGGGCTGCTGGCACATGGCCACTTGGCCTCTCTACTAAAGCATTATAGAAAAAGAAAGCGAGACCATAACTGATGTGGGGATAGAGGAGATGCCACGGGAAAGGTGGTCTGTATGCAACCAAATAGAGGGATTATCACCGGAGAAAAGGTTTAATAGCCCAGGGTGAAAAATGAAACATCGGGAGGGAATTGCAGTCCCGTCTTAGAATTGCACACTTGCAACCAAACATTAGAAAATGCATGAAGTTCATGAAGTGGTTACGATATTATAAGATATTTTAAAAATTTAAATAATCTTAACTATTGATTTATAACTTATCTAAAATTACTTTATATATAATTTTCAAAACTAGTTTATACATTTCATTTTTAGAAAAAGGAAATGAAATGAAAATTTTTGTGACTTTAGATGTGTAGGGATGATGGTTGGCCTAGACTTGATTAGACTCTAAGCCTAAGATTTGTAACCAAGCTTACCCATGGAGTCTTACAAGGCCTAGTGACTTAAATGTCCTTGCCCATGGTCATTGAGATTGGATTAGAAAGAGGTTTTGTTTTAGAACAACATTATAATCATGCAGCTTTAGCTTGCTCCCGTCTTTTTTACTTTCTCCTTGGGAACATTATTTTTAGGCTACTATCTTACATGGTAGGGCAAAATATAGAGCTATTGGGCGTGGTTTTGTTGTTCAACATGAGAAGTTTGCAAAGAATTATAAGATGTACTCAAGGAGCCACTTTGTGAAAAGGCTGGAGCTTATTTATGATGTTGCTTATTTGTTATGAAGTATATGGAAAAGTGGCAACTAATCAAACACTATTCGGTCTATCTTGTATTCGTTCTTCCGGGAATGGTGTAATAGCATATCAAATCAATCCTATGAGTTAGGAATGCCAATACTTTCTTTCATTTAGTTTATTGCCTATGAAAAGTATTCATGTAGCGGGTTGGCTAAGGTTTAATTTTCTTTTGCTTGAGTTAACTTGTCTTTTGAGTATTCTATTTCTAGTTATTAATTTGAATCTCCGTTATGTGATTTATACTACTTCTTTCTTTGTCTTGCTCTTGTCTCTTTTGCTATTGGAAGTGCTCTATTGAGAGGAATGGTTTTCCTTGAGTCGGGTTCATCCCAAGCAATCCAAGGTGTTATCTAGTAGTCTTTCTCTTAGATCGAGGGTAAGAGGTTGTAGGTTTAGGGCTATAGCCTTACCGCTTGCTTATTAATTGGTGTACAGGCCTTCCCCCTATCCTTTATTGCTATTGTGCTAAGGCGTATTGCCTTTTGCTTTCCTTCTCTTTCTGCCTAGCCTGAGTTCTAGTGGTGTATTATTTGATTTGGTACGTTATCTGTACATTTGATTTCGTCTTTCTTCTTTGTATGTTATGAGTCAAATTTTGATGACCTAGCAATTCCTTCTTTTCCTTTCTTTTCAATGTGACCCCGCTTATCTCTTAGGGAATCAATCCCAGTCTAAGGGACTATCTTCACCAGTCTTGTGTAGGGAAGGAATGGAGTAAGGGGTTATGTAAGCTGCATTTCCGGAGGTCGCCCTATGCTTTAGTCGTAGCAGGGCCATCTGCCTTATGGCCTTTTCTGGGTCCATTTCCTTTCCCGATCCTTTCTTATGTGTTAGGAGGAAATTCTTTTCATCCTAAGCCCTTTTAGCTTAGTAGTCCGAGCTTTTGAGGCTCTCTCATAGCTTTCCAATAGCTCTCCATTAGCTGTCTATGTATTATATCTTAGTCTAGTCGACTTTAGATTAAGGTTTCTAGCTTTTTTTTTCTTTTTTTGTTGACTTCTTTTATTAGGTAACTTGCCTCAAGTGCTTCAACCTCTACCGCAATCAAGTCCTGAGTTCATGTCTTCGTTGAGTGATTGAAGTAGCTCCTGGGCATGGTTCCCCTCTATAATGTGATATGTAAGTATCTTAGCCAGCCCTAGCAGTTAGTTTAGTTTGTACACTTTTGGGGAAATTTACTTAGCTTGCTTTCTCGGCTCAGCTACTCATTCTTTCTTTCTTGCCTGGCGATCTGCTTTTCCATTATACTGTGGAGTCTCCTCAACCACAGCCATTCATTCTCCATTTATTTTTCTTGCCTCAGCGAGTTAAGCTCCTTCCCTTAAGTAGTATGTCTAAGCGAGTCTTTTCGGTTTGGAACCATTTCTCCTAACCCGTATGCCCATTCCATTAGGGCTTGCTTATTCATCTAATTTACCTTCGTAAACTTTCATTGAATCGACCTTTGCTTTAACTTTAATTGGAGAAGGGAAGGGCTATTGGAAGTATTCCGTCCTGGAGGGGATGTTAAGGTCTAGCACAATTGGCAACGCTTTCTTTTTATTGTAGGAAGCTGATTATCCTTTTATTGTTAATTGTATTCTACTTCTTTGAGAATGAAAGTAAGGTGATCTTGCCTCTAGGCAAAAGTATCTCCGCACCTTGCGTTATTATCTTATTCTGATTGATGGAGATTCATTCTATCTTTTCTTTCCAGTGGTTTAATCTTGAGGTCCATCCTGTAAGCAGTCGATTCTGCTATCAGTAAATGTGCTTTGAGGTCTCTTCCCATTACCGATCATGTGGTAAGTTTCCCCGCTTTTTGCTTGATTTCTTGTACTTGCTTCTACATTAAGTCCCGGCCTTTCTTACCTACAGTAGAGATCAAGATTGCTTGTTGCACACTTAAGACGGATGGCTTAATAAAAATAATTACCCTTGGTCCAATAAGATGATTCTTTTTTAGGATTGGCTTATATTTTGGCCGAGCTCTTCTTTTTTTTTTTTCCTTTCTTTCTAGCGAGCAGATGATGATTGTAGTGTGTATAGGCCTTTAATAGAGCTTTCTTCTCTTATAATTAGGAGAGAATGCGGTTAGTAACTGGGCTTGATCAAATGGGCTAAAAGCATAGCGTGGGAGAAAGCCATATTCTTTAGTTGAAGTTGAAAAAGCCCCTTTCATCATCTATCCTAGAACACTTTTTTGAGCTTATTGACTTCTGCCTCTACCTATTGCACAACGTTTCGTTGCTTGGTGGCTTTGTGTTCTTTGACTTGCTTCAAACTGCTCTTTTCCAACAGCCATCTTGCGGGCCTTCGTATGATGATAGTGTATTTGAGCAAAGTGATGTAGTTGTGATCATTTCAAGTTAGACTAGCAACCCTTAGCTAAGTGGTGTGTTAAGTATTGGTAAAGGGGGGTTTGTTTGGGGAGATAGTCTGGAGGTTAGGGGGGATTAGTTCGTTTGCCATCCAAAGCTAAGTATAGGTCACCCTCAAATATCTTGATTTTGTTGAATTGAATGTTAAGGAATTAGTGTCCCGATAAGTTACCAGTTTAGTTAGCTAGATGATTGATTAGTGAGGTCTTTCCAATAAAGGATCGGATGCTGGATCGAGAAAAAGAAGATAATGGGATGTTAGGCTCATACCTCTGCTAAACAACTACTCTTCGATCCCAATCTGCTGCCTTTGCACAACCGGTATAGGATATTCATAGCTTCAGTCTCCTTCTCCCTCTCCCTTCGTTCGAGCGTATTCTAACTTCCTCTCCTTTCCTTCTCCTTTGCAGCAGGTAGATCAACATCTTCTTCCATACATTTCTCAACTCACAACAAGCATCAATCAAAATCTTTTTAGAATCAATCAAATCTTTTGATTTTCCCATGCTACTGAAACCACTGGTATTGTGCATCTTGTTGGGAAAGAAAGTTGTCATTGGTCATCACCCTTGGTTCTATCAAACACAAGTTATTTACTTGTTAATATGGCGAAATATTGATTTTCTTTTTTCGATCATAAGCTTGACATACGCCTTTAATGGTTGGACAAGCTCTCCTATCAATGGATATTTAGGGGGGCGCATCGATCGACCAAGTAGGGAGTGGGGACTTGCCTTTTAGAGAGGAGAAGGTAGAAAAGAAACCTATGGAAAGCCGTATTCGATGAAAGTCGTATGTATGGCTTAGAGGGAGATCTTTCTTTCGTATCTTTCGAGATCTACCCTACAATATGGGATCAAAAAGCTAAAACAAATTATTTTAGCCCTTATAAAAAGAAAACTGATTCTTGAATCCCTTTCACGCTCATGTCACGTCGAGGTACTGCAGAAGAAAAAACTACAAAATCCGATCCAATTTATCGTAATCGATTAGTTAACATGTTGGTTAACTGTATTCTGAAACACGGAAAAAAAAAACATTGGCTTATCAAATTATCTATCAAGCCATGAAAAAGATTCAACAAAAGACAGAAACAAACCCACTATTTGTTTTATGTCAAGCAATACGTGGAGTAACTCCCGATATAGTAGTAAAAATAAGATGTATAGGCAGATCGACTCATCAAGTTCCCATTGAAATAGGATCCATACAAGGAAAAGCACTTCCCATTTGTTGGTTATTAGGGGCATCTCAAAAATGTTCAAGTCAAAATATGGCTTTTCTTTTCTTTTTTCTTTCCCTATTTCTTTCCTAAACACTTGAAATATTCAAAACACTCTAATTAGAATTTCCAAATTATATACAATGAGAATTATCGACTTGTTGTTATCATTGATGTTTAAATGGCATATTTATATTCTTCCATAATAATAAAAGAAAAGGTCTATAAGCCTGTTTTACTAAAAAATTTCACCCAATTTATTAAGTTTTATTTCTATCACTAAACTCAAATTATAATCTATATACATTTCAATTATGTATATTCAGTTTATTATACTTTATTGCTTTAGATATTTTATTAGCATTTTTATATCAAATTGTTTTAAAAATTTTATTGTATTCAAATTTGGATGCAATATATATTTATCGATTTTAAGAAAAAAAATTACCAAAATATCCTATTGAGACATTACAATTTGTACTAATATCACAAAATTTGTATTTATATAATATTTATTAATTTTAATTTACAAATGTATGAATTTCTTATTTAAAAATTAGTATATAATATCATTACAAGTTTTTATCAATATAATTGGCGGGCGATATGGAGCCACTATAATCTTTTTTCACTCTCCTTGTATAGGCCTGTCTTGGAAAGTTAAATTCGGTATCCTGCTCGTCCCTTCAAGATTGAAATTGACATGTAAGCTTGGCTGTCGAACTTGATGAACGGCCCCAGATTTGATGAAGATTATTGACGGAGAGAAGGATTCATATGCATCTTAGTGAAGTAATATAGTTTTTGAGAAAGTAATAATTATATTTTATATGTTAAAATTTTATTGATATTTATAGATTATTTAATACGATCCGTACAAAAATCAAATCAATATATTTCTTTTCTATCGTTAGATGATGTATGCCGTGATAAAATATTCCCTCGTCCTTTAGTTTCTCATTGTTTAAGACAATATCCCCGGCTATTTCGTGTAAGATTTTGAGAAACGTTTTCTTGTGTAGAGTCGGCGAGTCGCTGGAGACTGGAGAGCACCATCTGCCATTCAAACCTTGGAAACGGGATACTATTGGATGAGTAGGCGTACCGACGCTTATGATATATGGGAAATTAGAGTGGTTTGTAGTTGGTACTTTCATTTCAAATTGAATAAAATATATCTTATATAGTCTTATTCACGCTTGGCCTTACCCTTAGCCACACATCACCATCACATAAGATATCTGAATCATCAAGATTTTATTTCTTCATATATAATTTTTTTAATCTAAAGTACATGATCTGTAAGTAGAACGTACAGGAGTACTAAAGATCACATCCCTGCATAAGGGAAAAGAGGACATGGGTAGACATAGACTAAACTTCATAAACTTGGGTTTTCTTATACTGGTTCTTGCTTTCTCAAGGAATGCAGTAGCCGTAGCCGCTAAAAAGATCATCAAATACTTGCCTGGGTTTGGAGGTGAGCTTCCCTTTACGCTTGAAACCGGGTAACATATTATCTCTTCTCCCTCTCGCTCTCTCTTTTATTATTATTATTATTACTGGATCAATAAAGGTTGACGATCATAAGTTGCAAGAATTCCTCTACAATAAATAGACCCTTTTTTTTTTTTTTTCTCTTTTGGCCAACATAAAATAAATAGACTTTTAATTGACCAACTTCTATGGAAGAGCTAAGCAGACGGAAGGCTAGTTAGACCACCTGGTGAACAGAAAGTTACTGTGGAGGTCCTTGCAATGATGCTGAGCCCAAGAAAGAGCCATTCGAAAACAGAATAGAATGTATTTTTGATTCTGGAAGCAGTTCTAAGAATCAGTACAATCGGGGAACAATTCGGATCTATTTAAATGACTTCGCCTGCTTAGAAAATAACTAACTGATTTTGCTAACAGAACTTAATTGCATAACTAACAAAACAAAAATGCTGAGCTATACAAATAAAATAACAAAGTAAATATAAATCTTACATCCCCCCTCAAGTTGGATGTCCCTTTAGAGCCATCTTGGAACAAATAAACCATAGACTACTTTCAGGAAGAGATTTGGTAAGCATATCAACAAGTTGTAGCTTTGAAGGGACATGAAGAAGTTTAAGAAAACTAGAAGTAACTTAATCTCTTGTAAAGTGAATATTAATCTCGATGTGCTTGGTTCGCCCATCCAAACAAAGATTATTAGCAATAAGTTAGGTTGATTTATTAGCATAACAAAGAGCTACTAGCAAAGAAACATCCACACGTAGGTCCTTGAGAATATAGGAAACCCATAGTAATTCTTTAGTTGTTGCAACCAATGCTCTATATTCGACTTCAACTGAAGAAGTTGCTATTATGTTTTGTTTCTTTGTCTTCCACGAAACAAGTGAATTGCCTAACATTATGCAATATCCTGTTACTAATTTTCTATCAAGAGGACAAAAACCCTAGTTAGAATTTGAATATCCCAACAAATGAAGGGAATTGTTGGATGAATAAACTAGGCCATGACAAGATGTAGCTTTTAAGTATCTAAGGACATGAAAGAGAGCATGTAAATGTGGTGTTCTAGGTGAAGATAGAAATTGACTAAGATGATGTATGGCAAAAGAAATATTCGGACGAGTGAGGTTGAGATAGAGTAATCGCTTAACAAGTTGTCTATAGAGTTGTGGATCAAGTAAAGGCTCTCCATCGTGATTATTCAACCAAATTCCAGCATGCATGGGTGTAGTAGCTGGCTTTGCTGCAGCTAAACCAACATCATTGAGAACATCCACAACAAATTTATGCTGTGTAACAGGTGTACCTCGTTGATTCCTGCAAATCTCAAGACCATGGAAGAATCAAGCTTCTCCAAGGTCTTTGATGGTAAATTGAGAATCAAGCTATTGTTTCAAGAGAGATATAGCATCTACATTTGTTCTAGTCAACAACAAGTCATCAACATATAATAAAGCAACAATAAAATTAGTAGAATTCTCTTGAGTAAATAGGGAATAATCAATTTTGAATTGACAAAAACCACATTGTATAAGAAAGTAAGAAATCTTAAGATTCCACAATTGTGAGGCTTATTGAAGCCTGTAAAGAGACCGTTTAAACCTACAAACCTGACCACTCTTTGCCTTAGAATACCCTTCTGGAGGCAAAATGAAAATTTCTTCATCAAGGTACTCATGAAGAATGGCATTATTGATGTTAAGTTGAAATAAAGGCTATCCACGAGCATTGGCTACAACTAAGAGTATACGAACAGATCCTAACTTTGCTACTGGTGAGAAAGTATCATGGTAGTCTTCTCCATAGATCTGGGTATACCCTTTTGCAACCAACCTAACCTTGTATCGCTCAATTGATCCATCAACTTTATACTTTACTTTATATACCCATTAACACCCAATGGCTTTCTTTCCATGAGGTAAAGTGGTAAGTTCCTAAGTATCATTCTTTTCTAAGGCATTCAATTCAAATTGCATAGCTTCTTTCCACTTTTTATGTTTTAAGGCTTTTGAATAAGAATGTGGTTCAAGGGTTGCCAATACATTGGCTAAAGAATGAACAAAGTTTGATGGGAAAGAGGCAAAAGTCTATGATGAATAGAATGGATAAGTGGATTGTGTATGGTGAGAATGAATTAGTGAAGCATCTGCTGTATGAGAAGTGCTACTAGTAACTGTATTCACATAATCTTAGAGCCAAGAAGGACGATTCCCAAACCTTTGTGACCTGCGCAAAACAATTGGATTGGTATTATTTGATGAACTAAGAGGCAATGATGTAGAGGAATTAGAAGAGGAATGAGGTGATGAACCAGAAATACGTGGTGTAGCTGAATTAGCAAGATCAGTATAATCAAGACAAATGGAGTTCGGTGTGACAATAGAGGAAAGAGGAAAGAAATCAGAGTGGTTGGAAAGATTGCGTCTAAAAGGAAAGATGTATTCTTGAAAAACATCTCGATTGAAAAGAATTTGTTTGTTGAACATGTCAAACACTTTGTAATCTTTTTGTCTATGAGAATAACCAAGAAAGATGCATTTCAATCCTTGTGGTTTAAGCTTGTCCCATTGTGGTAAAGGCTTAGCAATGAAACAAAAACACAACCAATTGTTCGTAAATGGTTATAATTAGGAGCATGTCCATATAAGATCTCATAAGGTGATTTCCAATTGAGTAATGAGGTAGGCATTCTATTAACTAGATAAATTGCTCTTAGGATACACTCACTACAGAAATTCTTTTGTAGGTTAGACTATATGTGTAAGGCTCGAGTTGTTTCAAGCAAATGTCAATGTTTCCTCTCAGCTCTCTCCTTTTGCTATGATGTGTATGTCATGGTTTGTTGGTGTAATATTCCCAAGGTTTCACATAAGGATCTACAAGTGTTTGACATGAATTCAGTGCCATTGTCTGAATGAATGTGTTTAGGTGTAACATTAAAATGGTTTTTAACAAAATGAAAGAATTTAAAAAGTGTGGCAGGAACTTGTGACTTGTTGTTGAGCATATAAGTCCAAGTACAACGGCTATTATCATCAAGTATTGTCAAAAAATAATTTGCACCTATAATAGAAGTGACCTTATAAGGCCCCCAAACATCTACATGCAACAAATGAAAGGCAAATGAAGATTGACTGTTGCTTTTATTGAAAGGAAAATGATGAATCTTAGCCAATTGACAAGTTTGACAAAAGAAATTGTCAAGAGAAACAAACTTGAACATGTGTAAATGTTTGAGTTTCAAAACTAAACTTAACCCAATCTAGCATACATAAGATGAGCTAAATCATCTCTATCACAAGAGGTATGTCCCATAACATTCAAAGAATTACAAGGACAAGACATTATAGAAGAATCTTGAGCTCTAGAAATGTTAATACATAGCACTTACAACCAAAAAAATGCATAAGCAATTGCTATAGCTAAACTAGTCTACAGGTGCTGAAATAGACATGTATAAGAATCAATAACAGCTATAAGGTTATGGTCCTTTAAAAGCTTGCTTACGGATAACAAGTTGTGAGTGAAGTCTGGTATTAAAAGTACTTAGTGAAGTGTTAAATTTGAATGCAACTGAACCTGACCAACAATATGAACTATTTTAACTTAGCCATCTGGTAACTTGACTTGGATTGGTGATTAAGGTTTTTGTGCATGGATGAGAAGGAAATGAAATGGGGTCATGTTTGCATATGAAATTGATGAGTTCCTTCTATTACTCCTATTTTTTATCACCTTATTTCCTTTAAACCTGCCAAGGTATCAAATTATCTGAAAGCAACTCTCAATATTATGTCCTTCTTGCTGACAATGCTTACAAATCTGCTTATTGGAACTACTCCTAAACTTGCGTCTATCATCAACTGATTTTCCACTAATGGAGTCTTTATTGGAATAAAAAGCCAGGTTTTCTATTTCCCCCAGTATTGTTATCTGTTTCTACTTCTCAACTTGTTGTACAATGTAAAATGCTTTACTCAAGTTAGGAAGTGGATCCATAACTAGTACTTGGTTATGAACATGCTCAAAATTCTCATTCAAACCCATCAAAAACGACATTAACTTGTATTGTGACTCAAAATCAAGAAGTCTCTCCTTAAATTTATAAGTGCAGTATATAAGTCTTCTACAAGTACATGAAGGATAAGCGTTCAATTCATCCCAACACCTTTTCATTTTATTGTAATACATTCCAACACTCATATTATTTTGTTGAAGATTACATATTTCGTGTTGAAGCTGAAAAATCAT
The DNA here is from genome assembly GCA_024138015.1 of Lumnitzera littorea. NCBI lineage: Eukaryota > Viridiplantae > Streptophyta > Magnoliopsida > Myrtales > Combretaceae > Lumnitzera > Lumnitzera littorea. Next base: position 58,882,739 of record JAMXBB010000010.1, read on the forward strand.
CAGTCCATTCACTTGACCAAATTGTTCTACAATTTCCTTCCATAAGTCTACTGCAGATTGAGCATAAAGGAAAGTTTAAGACAAATCTAGATTCATAGAATTAAGAACCCAGCATCGAACCATGTAATCGCACCTTGTCCATTTTACTAAATCAGTCGAGTTCTCATTAGGTTTAGCTATAGTTCCATCAACAAATCCAATTTTCTGTTTAGCCCTTAAAGCCATCCTTATAGATCTACTTTAATTGACAAAATTAACACCATTGAAAATTATGTTTTCTAAGTTCATGCTAGGGTTATCAAATCTAGATAAACAATAAGGATTGAAAACTACAATCTGATCTTGATCTTGCGCATTCGCCATTTACTGATTGCTGTAAAAAGGGACCTACAGAGTATCTGCAAGGAATTCGATCCTCAAACCATCGTCTCTGATACCATACGGAGCTCCTTGCGATGATGCTGAATCCAAGAAGGAGCCATTCGAAAACAAAATAGAATGTATTTTTGATTCAGGAAGCGGTTCTAAGAATAAGTACAGTCAGGGAACAATTCGGATCTATTTAAATGACTTCGCCTACTCAAAAAATAACTAACTGATTTTGCTAACAATACTTAATTGCATAACTAACTAAACTAAAATGTTGAGCTGTATAAATAAAATAAAAAAGTAAATATAAATCTTACAGCTACCTACACCAAAAGACACAAGCAAATTTGTAAACAACATTTTTGTATTTTTTTGCCTTTCATTTTTCTTTACAATTGTAACCTCTCACAATATTTTAATTTCACTTTTATTCCTAATTGTCTTTAAAGCTACGTGAATATCAGCCATCATATATTTGAACAATGCTCTTAATTTCTTAATTTATCTCGTCAGCCATTTATTCTTTATTTTCATCTATTTTCCATAACCTTCATTCATTTTTGGTAATTGTCTAAATTAATCCTTAATATCTAATATAAATACACCAATAAGAGTGTCTAAACATCTCTCTTGTACCTTACACTTTGCAATACTTGCAAGTGAATAACAAATGAGGTATAACACGTCTGTTGATTCTTTTCAAAAGAATTTATATTAAGATAAATTGTGTGAAATTAATTATATAAAAGCTAATGATAAATCTCATCTAGAAGATGCAATACTAAAAATTATAGGAAAATCACATATACAAGTTGCGATTTCATGTTTTTTCTACCATAATTATATTACATCTCTTAATTACGATATTTGTATATATATATATACTAATGCGCATGTTCTATATGTAACGTATATAAAATTTTAACGTTGCATGTATAACATGCAATATAATATTAGTATTTTTGTAATTATTTTATATATTTAGTATTTACGTAATATTTATCTATTTCAATGATACATGTACAAATTCCTCATACCAATGGTCATAGGCTAAGTTCTAGGTACAATATCTGAAACCTACTCTTACGAGGGTTGGTATGGGTCAACATATCAATGCTTAAGATGCTTAAGAATTTCTTACTAAAATGAAAATAAAAAAGAAATAAATGCATAGGTTATAGCTCAAATATAAATCCTTGTGAAACCTTAAACAGATTTGACACTTTCATTTTTTTCATCTCTGTCTTATATAATTTGAATATATATATATATATATATATATGAAGATTATGTCTTTATATAATTGGAATCAACAAATGTTATGGAAGCATTAACAAGTTAAAGATGTAAAAAATTTATCCCAAAATTTGATATTGTAAAAATGTAATAAAAAGATTTACAAGTTTAGAAGGTATCCTATACTTAATAGACAATATAGGATATAAGTTTTTAAAGGTGAACGGGTAACTTTATCATACAAGGTATTTATTTGAACTTTACTCTATTAAATAGGTTTTAGATGGGTAAAGAGAGTCACAAGATAAGTTCAAGTAGTAATTTTTCAGAACTTGCTCCAATAAGATAGGATATGGATGTAACATTAAGATAATCTATATCCACTTAGAACCTATATTCTATAGTATATAAGGTGCATATTTTAAAGTACCTCATACTTACTTTATAATATTAATTGAATTATATTAATATATAAAAAATTAATATCATTACAATTTTTTTATTTTTTTAACTTTAAAGGAAATAACAACAAAAGACTAATCTATAATAAAAACCCTAAAGCTACACGCTCTTACGTCTACCATGTTACCACTCTCTTTTATTGTTGTTGTTGTTGTTCTTCTTCTTCCTTTTTAGGGTAAGACCTTCTTTCTTTTTTTACCATTTTATTTTAGCATTACTTTCTTCCTTTTTTACCAACTATAATATCAAAATGTATTAAAAACATCTCGATTTTGAACTTATTATTTAATATATTTTATTAGACGATTTTTTATTCTATGTTGAGTTACTTTACACATGATTTTTTATTCTGTGTATAATAATTTTATGATTTGATAACAATCTTATTTTGATGATTTAAAAATAAAAGATAAAAAAAATAATTTAACATGACTCAACTAAAGGTTAAACATTTTTAATTGCAGGAATATTCTCTATTCTACCTACTAAAATTTTGACAGTTAGATATGTTACAATTATAAGAACCTATCAAATTATTGTTATTTAATCAATTAGTATAGTTATAGATTTGATATTTATTATGTATTTGCAAAATACTTTAAAAGAAGATAAAGTAGAAAAAAAATACAGATTCTACAAGACACTTTATATCCTGTAGATTTCATAGTATATAAGGTACATAGTGGTTTAAAGGTCTTATATAGTAGGTTCCATGTATAAAAATTTTGGAAACTATACTTGGATAGGATATTTACAAGTAAAATGTCATATTCTATTTATCTTATACTCATTCACCCTTATAGGCTCTATGATAGTTTTAAGTTAAGAATATATACTTATATGATAAGGTACGAGCATAACTTTATAGTTTACCCATCTCATACTTACTCATACTTAACTATAAATGACTAAACTTTCATTTTTTAATAATTTGATATCTAAATTTTGTTTTTTCCTTTTTTGTGGTAATTTAATACCTGTAACTTAGTGTTTATTTACAATCAAATGAGAGTACAGATATTAAATTGCAACCAAATTAATATAATGATACTAATTTTTAGAAAATAAAAGTTTAGATACTAAATAGTTAATAATTAAAAGTACAAACACTTATATTACATTTATTTTTATATCACTTAAAATTTTACATGTATAATTTTGGAAACTCTTTTAAAAAAAAAAAAAAAAAATAGGACACATCTTTTTATTCCTGCCACCAAACTTCTAAAAAATATATCCATTAGGTTAATGTAAAACTATGTAGCTTTTTATATATCCATAATATTTCACTTCTATACTTTTAACGATTATAACTTTTTTGAAATAGTGTATTTTATTGTGAAAGATTATTCAGTTTTCACATAAAATCCTATAATATGCTATATTTTACATTTAATCAAATAATATATGCCCCATATTTATATCAATTAATAACTAGCAATTGTTAATATGTTAGTTGTAATATTTCATAAGTAATGTTATTATTTGTTGGTGAAACTGATGCGTTAAACCAATCTTCACGTATGATCCATATTGCGCCTACTTTTACGGATTTATTTATTTTTATCTTTTAACCAACATTTAAATTCTGTAGCTTTCTATAATTTTGAATGTTTCATATAGTTTGCCTCAAAATAAATAAATATTCTTCATTGCAATTTAGAAAGTATAACAACATTTTTTTTTTTATCGATAAAATTGTAATTTCACCGTATTCCTTATCATCCCTTTTCTGGAAGCGTAATGGTGAGTTACTAAATTATTATCAACAAAGTTTCTATTTCCCTGTTATCATATTTTCTTTTTCTAAATTTTACATAAAATCCCTAAATTTCACAATTGTCGTAATTTCGACAACTTTTCCTGAAAACTTGGTAGAGGTCCTCCGAGACCTAGTACCATGGCTTCTATTCATGGGATTCAAGCACTCTTTTTGTTGGATATATAGGATGTGATTTAATGAAATGAGTAGAAATGAGTGAAATTTAAAAATATGAAAAGGAAATGTTATTTATATTTTTGTATTCGAATATTTAAGAAGCAAATGTGAAGTAAACAAGGATTCGATTGACTATATTAGCCTTATATTTGTTCAATAAACTTAAATAGCAGAGTATTTTTTTAATTTCAAATCCTTCTTACTCATTTTCGCCACCTTTTTCTTCAAACATTTTTCTGTTCTACTGATCCAAACAGTATTTTGGTGGTGGTTGACGTAGGTATGTGACAGTGGGAGCTTCAGAGATTTTCTATTACTTCATTGAGTCAGAAGGGAACCCCAAGGAAGACCCTCTTTTGCTTTGGTATAGCGGAGGTCCCGGTTGCTCTGCCTTCAATGGCCTCATCTATGAAAACGGTAAAAGTGTCTCTGCAGTTGCCAACCTTCCATCAAATCCTAAAATTTTTGTTTTTCTACTCTCTCTCTATATGAGGGGGAAGTCGAACCTATGCTGTCCCGACAAATACATTCCCGCATTCTTTTTAGTGATGATTTTGTGCTTTCATCCTACAATAATGGAAAGCTTAAAATACTCGGTCGAGGTAATGGCTCCTTGTCATGGCTAATGGAGTGAGATGTGATTGTTGCAGGTCCCTTGGCCTTTAATATTACAGCATATGAAGGGGGTTTGCCACCACTTGAATACTACCCTTATTCATGGACAAAGGTATTCTATTTGACGAACCCAATACAGTTTTGCAAGGTTTTGCTGCTTACCCAGTTTAGCTTTCTAAATATTAATTGAGTCTGCTTCCCGAATTATCATTGACTTGTTTAACACTGGATCATAGCATCAGACCCAAAATTTCAATCTTATATAATGTGCTTCTCTTGATGATGTTTTATTTTTAATTACTGTAGACTGCAAGCATTTTGTTTGTGGATGCACCTGTTGGTGCTGGTTTCTCCTACTCTACTACTAAGACCAATTGGTACTCCTCCGACACTCAATCGGCCTGGCAGACTTATCAGTTCTTGAGGCAGGTGAGTGAAAGTAATCCATCAATAGAGGATGAGAGTGTTACTTTCTTAAGGGTTATTGACTCAAGATGCAAGCATACGAAGATGGGAAATGTGGGACTGCTATCTACTTATTTGACAACTTTGTGTTCTCTATTTGTAATTCAGTGGCTGCTTGATCACCCGCAATACTTGAAACTCCAATTATTTGTAGGAGCTGATTCTTATTCTGGAATATCTGCTACTATTGTGGTCAAACATATCCTAGATGGTATGACCTTTATTATGCTTTTTTTATCATGTCGTTTTGGTTTGAGATAAATCACTTCTTTAATTTTTGAGTAATCAAGCTGACTCTGCTTCTAGGAAATAAGGCAAGATTGACACCACGACTGAATCTTAAGGTACAAATCTAGAGAAATCTCGGTTCAAGAACCAAAATCTTTTAATTAGTTTGTTGCATTGTCCTTCTGTAACATGGTGATTGCAAATATTCAGGGTTACATTCTTGGTGCCCCGCTCATAGATACAGAAATTGATGAGAATTCAATTTACATATTTTCTAACCGAATCGGCCTTGTATCAGATGTACTCTTTCAGGTATTTCATTTAGTCCTGCTCTAACATTAATCAAAGCCTTTTTAATTTTCCCCCTCTTTCATAGCTAAGTCAATGCAAGTGAAAAGAGAATAATTGATCCTTTTGCTTTCTTATTAACTTTAAGCAAATTCAAAAGAGGATTAACGTAAGAGTTTCAAACTTCTTATCCATGGCCTATTGGCCACTACTTTGCATCTTTTTTGGCTATTTTTGGGCAATGATTTTCGTGATTTACAGGCAGCCAATGAAAAATGCAACGGAAACTTCTATAATGCTACTGCAAGTGAGCCAGAATGCTATGAAGACCTTCAGCTGATGAAGAAGGTAATAACTTCTCAATGCAGTATAGAAAAGTTCATATTCATTTAACCACACCAAAAAAAAAAACAAGAAAAAAAAAAAAGAAAGAAAGTTCATATCCCACAAGACTCGTGAAAGTATGTATGATGGGGAGATTTAAAGCAACTTCTATGTGGAATTTCAGATGATTAAGGACATCAATGAGAAGAATCCTTTGGAGCCAAAGTGCACTTGGGCGAACCCCAATTCAAATGGAGAACTTAGTCAGAGGACTCTTGAAGAGAACCCTGAAAGTTTCCTCTTGTCACCTCCCAAGATTCCTGACTTTTGGTGCCGGGTACCTCTCTCTCTCTCTCCACCTCCCTCTTTCCATATCTCCTTCTCTCCCTCTCTAGTCATATGCATAGAAAGAGACTTTGTTACAAGGGGTTTCACGATTGTGCAGAACTTCAACTTTGCATTGTCCTATATCTGGGCAAATGATCCGTCTGTACAAGATGCTCTTGGTGTCCGACCAGTATGTGATCCTTTTCTATATGCAATCTTTATTTCTCTCTGCATGTAATCTGCAGGACAATTCATACATAGCTAAAATCTACGCAATGATTTTATTTTCTGATTCCTTAATAAAATGATGACCTTTTATGATAAGCATCTATCTTTCTGTAATCAGGGAACTGTACCAAACTGGGTTAGATGCAATAAGACTCTCCAATACACGGGAGATGTCAGCAGTGTTCTTGATTTGCAACGTAATCTCAGTAGCCTTGGGCTGCAAGTTTTGATATACAAGTAATGTCATGAATCTCTTTTATCGTTTCACAATTTTGTGAGACATTTTCCATACCTTGTTTGAGAATGCATTTACTACCTATTTTGTTTCCTTGTCTTGATGTACATTGTTGCATATATAGTACCATGATTTCATATAAACAATCAGAAGCCATTTTTGGAAGGAGAGAAGCTTTTAGGATTGTCTTTTATACTCCTCAAAATTATGCTTGAGTTTCACGAGTCACTAAATTTCTGCACACTGTTGATCATCCTAGGATGGCAATTAAGAGTGTAGGGTAATAATCCCATTCACTTGCTTTTTGTTGCAGTGGTGATCATGATCTGACTGTACCATGCACGGGAACGCAACAATGGATTAGGCTTCTTAATTTGACAATTGTAGATGACTGGAGACCGTGGCTTGTCGATGGCCAGATTGCAGGGTAAGATTTTTTTAACTTCATAAAATAGATGCAATAAAGGCTGCTTCTCTGCTTACCCCTAATGGCTATCTATTACTATTAGTGCTGTCTCAATCCTGTCTAAACTAAGTCAAGCGTTTTGGAGTGTTGCAGCTATACAATAAAGTATTATGAACATGGATTCAGATTAACATATGCAACTGTGAAGGTGTGCACTTGATCAAAAGAAAAATCCAAACGGTAGTTTTCACTTATGCAGGACTTAATTATACTCCCGTTTTGGTTTACAGGGTGCTGGACACACACCTCAAGAGTACAAACGCAGGGAGTGTTTTGAGATGTTTGATAGGTTCATTCATTTTTATCCTATTTAGTGTAAATGTAGCATACAGCGTAGTACCTCATTATGAATCACTTTGCCATCTTTGTGATGCTGAAATGCTTGTTCTTGAGAATTTTGTTATGGCAATTGGTGGTGATCAGAGAACTAAAGACAAACTTGAATGGGTTGGTGTACATGAAAGGATGATAGACCATTTTGAAAGAGCAGTGTCACAAATTGATAGGTTTTTTATGTTCACCAAGAACAAAGAAAGATGATGTTAAATTCTTCTCATCCAACGAATCAAGTAAGTGGAGAAATGTTCCCGCTTTACCGTTCCATGAGAGAGGAGTTGGGAACTAGAACTAGCCTGCTAATTGATGAGAAGGTGACATCATCTGGCAAAGAGTTTGACAAGGTGTTTGGTATAATGTGTGAGGGAAAAATCGTTAATCCTACATTGGAGTGTTTTGAGTCACTAGAATGGTGCTCCACTTCCAATCTCTTAGATTTTTTTTCTTTCGCTCCATTGTTTTTAAATCTTCGCAAATTGTGGGTTTGAAAGATAATTAAATGCTGTAAAGGATAATTGTATTTCTAAGGAGTTAATTTGAATGATATGCTCCAATATTTCAATTAAAAAAAAAAAAAAGAAGAAAAACAGAAAAATAAACTAAGTGGAGGATGTTATTGAAATACTCTTAGATAAGTAAATTCAAGAAACATACCGAGTGTGGATCCTTCAAATAATTAAGTATACCAAGTCATTGGCCTTATTCTATTTGATCAATCAATATGATAGGTTTGTGCACAGTCTGTCAAAACCAGTATGCTTGTAAACTGCTTTGGTTCAATAGTGATAGGATTTATTGTAACAACATACCTTTCTGCTTGTATTTCGTTTACAATGTAAGTTTAGGGAACTTTAGATCGGCGACAAAATCACCATTTGTAGAGTTTCAAAACTATAGGAACATCTTCAATATCCTTGGTCAGCAATGAGTCCAAAGAAATCATTAAAAATTATTTCAAGGCATGTAAGGACTTGCTTCATTTTCCCTAGATCGAGGGAACACTATCTAGGTCTGTATATCGACGCTTAAAATAAACTATGTGGACTTAATCCTGAAGGAGGATACCACATACGGATGCATAATTGTTTTTCTTCTTCCAATGAACAAGTTACCTTTATTGCATCTTATGTATAGAATCTTAAAATTTGACGATGGCGAAAATAATCATAATTGTGCATCATGCGTAGAAATTGTTGACGGGTGTGGCCCAAAAAACTTAGAGAAAATGGTGATGAGTTTTTTTTTTTTTTTTTAGCCAATAAAAGATTGATAAGCATTAAAATGATAATAAGTTGAGTACATCAACCAATTCTGGAGTCAAACATAAGCTCTTGATACAATGTGAATCAAAGAGGATACATCAACCAATTTTGGAGTCAAACACATGCTCTTAATACAATGTGAATCAAAGAGGAAAATAGCTTTAAGAGAAGATGGGGGTTTGTAAACCCAATCCAAGGGACACATCTTCTTTCTAGTCGTCTTTGCAAGCCAGTTTATTGCTTGGTTGGCTTGTCGCTTAACCAAGGTGAAGCAAACTTTCTTGAAGAGTCGCTATAAACAGGAAATCTCCAATAGCAAAGGATGTAGGCACCACAACGTAGAAGAGGGGTTCCTAATGGCGTTGAACACAAGTGTACAATCCATCTCTAGGCAAATGTCTGTCTATCCTCCATTTGAAGCTAGAATGCAGGCTTCTAAGAGTGCTGAGGATTCAATCTCCTCAACTGATCTAAGACTGTATAAGGTGGTTGTTCCATCGCAAATATTGCCTCGGTAGGCTTTAGCAATCACAACAATTGCAATGCACATGGATTCTTCATCGAAAGAATCATCTACATTTAGCTTATCAATAGAGTTAGCCAATGCCTGCCATACTTTGGCCAAGGGAGTTGAAAAGGTCCTCAAGTAGCTCTCATCTAAATTAGAGTCACAACTACTACTGTTGGCATAAGGAAGACCTGATTGTGGTGTGTGATGGTGAGCATTGTTTGCAGCAATAAGAATGGGATCAAATTGGTTTGCCCTACAAGAATTGCTAGGTTCAAAAGAATCAGATGCTCCTTGCATTTATTGAGGCAGATTATTAGAGGTCCCTATTGTCACCTGTTGCATAGCAAGCTTTTTTACTTACAAAACAATACCCAGCTCATCCAAGGCTCTTTGGTAAGTAGGAATAACACAGTTAGGTGTAGTCTACTATTCTCAAAAATGCACTTACATCTCGTCTTCCACATACACTACCTGATAGTAGCCAATTTTGCAAATAGTTCAAGCTTTTCTTTTCTTTTCTTTTTCCATAGTTTATCCAATCCACTAAAGACCTGATGATAAGAATCAGGCCCTTAGACCAATCACTCGCAGTCGAGTTAGATGACTTTAAGGACTCATGCGAAGAATACTAGCTAGAAACCAAAGTTGCGAAGATTCTTATGTCGAACTAATCTCCTGCCGACCTGTCTATCAGATCCTCACATGTGTCGGACATGTACCTACCTAGTAACGAAATCTTATTCTAGAAGACAACCCAAGACTAGTCGAGTCAAGCTCCCCAAACGACTACAAGCATCTGACTCCAATTCGTCTAACTTCTTTACTAGACTAATTGGCTCTTAACCTAACCCAAATCAAGTCGATCCCTAACTAGAAATGTTATTCTGCTTCCACCTACCTTGTATCATATTCTAATGTCTAGTTACTAAGCGACACATATCTTTTTATACAATATTCCGGAATGATTATTTCTTTTTCGTACTAAATATTCTAAATATTCTTTGCCCCCTTAACCCCTTTTTGTATGTTTTATGTAACCTAATCGTAGAATACCCTTTAGTCTTTTCATACATATAGGTAACCATAGTGGATGAGTATATAAATCCCTACTAGCTTATATGCAAACAATCAACTAATCAATACAAAATTATTCACATTGAGCAATCTTAGAATTCTCATTATCATTCAACTTATCTATTCCCTTTAGCAAAGAGTAGTAGCAAGTAACCCTTCAATTTAGACCGGTGTGTCTATGAATTTTTTGTTCACCTTACTGTTAGTGACTGCTGTATTCCTTTCTGTAGTTGCTATAATGTATTTTTGTATAAGTGTAGTTTAATTATTACTTTGTTTTTCATTACAAAAACAGGGCAAGTCACTACTCTTTTGTTTAAGTGATTATTGGGTATTAAAGTTGTTAGTGGGTTGTTAATTTATTTGAGAGTATTGCACCATGTCAAATTTGAGTGTCTGGGGTGTCATTGGTGATCAGAGTAATGGTGCCTGGTCATAGTCATAATGATAGTAACACTCTTAGGTTGGCTGATGACAAACTTGACAAACTGACTAGCCTTGTTGAGAGTTTAGTTACAATAATGCAAGTTAATAGATAACAACTTTATGGTGTACAACACCATAACCCACTAAAAAATGCCCTTGAGAGACACTATAGCCAAGGCAACCGGACCAATTGCCTAGTTCGACTACAATCGAGTTGGAGGAGTAATAGATCGAGTTGCTAGACGAAGATTGGAGTAAGAGGAGATTAGGGAAGATGATGAGGAGCTTAATGTTAAAGAGTTTAGGGAAGAAGAAGAAGTTGACTATTACCAAGTGTAGGGGCGAGGATGTTGAGTCCCCTGAAGGCTAGATAATGTTAAGGTTTAAATCCTGCCTGTCAGTGGAAGTGGAGATACAGATGAATACTTGGAGCGGGAAGAGAAGGCTAAAAAGGTGTTTAAATATTATAGGTATACTGATGCTGTCAAAGTCTAACTTGTTGCACTGGAGTTTACTGGGTATGTCACTATGTTGTGGAAAAATCTGAATACAGCCAGAATAAGAGATGGAAGGTCAGGTGTTATAACTTGGGATGAGATGAAAAGGTTGTTAAGAGGTAGATTTATACTCGAGACTTACGTACAAGATACGTTTGCAAAATTGCAGGAGCTTCGTTAAGGAAGCCAATTGTTGATAACTATGTTAGAGAGTTCTAAATGCTTATGATTCGGGCTCATGTACAAGAACCTAAGACTCGCATAGTGTCAAGGTTCATCTTTATACTCCGATATGAAATTCGCCACCTCATGGAGTTATATAGGTTTTATACCTTGAAAGAGGCGATAAAGATAGCGCAAAGGGTCAAAAAGTAGAGGAGAAGTACTGTAAGCTGACTCAGGCCAACATTCTCCCAACCCCCAGTTCTGCGCCTACCTATTCAAACTAAGCCAAGGAGGCTATATAGGGCCAAGGATATGAATGACCAATCTGATGACAGTTGAGTAAGCTAGTAGGGCCGAGCCAGTCGGACAAGTTAAGCCAAGGTTAGGCCGACCTCGAGCATATATGAGAAAGGGCAGACCTCTGAACGGAAGACTAGCAACGAGAAATGCTTTAAATGCTTGAGCTTTAGACATATGACTGTCGAGTGTCTGAATCGACACGTCATGGTGTTTTGAGGGGATGTAGTGGATAGCATTGACAAGAGTGAGCTCGAGAAAGACGAAGATGTTGGAAAACCTAAAATCGAAGAGGAAGAGGAGACCTATGTCTATGTTGACCAGGGAGAAGTCATGATCCTAATCTTGAGATGAGTACTGAGTTTCTTACCAAACTCTAAGGAGGACAAAAGGGAGAATCTTTTCCATTCCAAGTGTATTGTCAAAGGCCAATTATGTATAATCATTGTGGATGTAGGAAGTTATATTAATGTCGTTGCACAGTCCTTTGTACAGAGGTTAGGTTTATCGACCATAAAGTATCCTTAACCTTACAAGTTGCGTTCGCTTTATGATAAGGGTGTTTTGTACGTAACTAAACAAGTGACCGTGCTGTTCAGTATTGGGAGTGTGTATAGGGATGAAATAATATGTAATGTCGTCCCCATAGGAGTTTCACATCTACTACTTGGATGACCATGGTTGTTCGACTGACATGTTACTCATAACGGGTATAAGAACACCTATTCCTTTGTTAAGGATGGAAGGAAGATTGTGTTGCAACCTATGACCCTATCCTAAGTAAATAAAACCCATAACTAGTTCACTCGAACTAGTAAGAAGAAAGCCTTAGTGATGAGTTGAAGAGAGCTCTGAGTTGTTGGAGAAGCTGAAGAACCTATGTTCCTGTTGATCAAAAGACTTTTGTAAATGAGAGATTTGGAGGATATCCCTATTGAAATCCGAAGCTTACTAAATAAGTTTACTGATTTGTTCCTTGATGAATTGCCTAAAGAACTGCCTTTAGTTTGAGGTATTGAGCACTATATTGATCTGCAGCTAGGCGTCATCCTGCCAAATCAACCTATATATAGAATACACCCTGAGTAAGCTACCAAGCTGAAAAGACAGGTAGACAAACTCATAGAGCGAGGATATATGAGGAAGACCATGAGCCCTTGTATTGTACCAGCTCTACTCGTCCTTAAGAAAGATGGTTCATGGCGCATGTGCATCAATAGCTAAATAATCAACCAAATTACTGTCAAGTACAAATATATGATACTAAGGCTCGATGACAAGTTAGATAAGGTTCATGACACCAAGATATTTTCGAATATTAATTTGCGAAGTGGCTACTACTAAATTCGCATGAGGCTAGGCAATTAATGGAAGACTGTCTTCAAGACGAGGCATGGACTCTACGAATGATTGGTTATGTTATTTAGGTTTACTAATGCGCTGAGTATATTCATGAGGTTAATGAACCATGTAATTTACCCTCCAATTGGAAGATATGTGGTCATGTACTTTGATGACATATTGGTATGTAGTACCGACTTACATGACCATGTTTAACATCTTCACGATGTATTTGACATTTTGCGAACTGATAAGTTGTATGGAAATATGAAGAAATGCATGTTCTACTAGAAGAAAGAGGTGATCTTCCTAGGGTTTGTGGTGTTAAGGGAAGGACTCTGGGCAGATGAGGAGAAGATTTGAGCTGTTCTTAAGTGGCTGACTCCAAAGAATATCACTGAGGTTTGAAGCTTTCATGGCCCAACTTCTTTTTATAGGTGATTCATCAAAAACTTTAGTATCATTGCCACCTCCTTGATCGAACTAAGAAAGAAGAATGAAGGGTTTAGGTAGAATAATCGAGTTGAGTAAAGCTTTAGGGAGATTAAGGAGAAGCTCACCTTGACGCTTGTCCTTTCATTACCAAATTTTGATAAACCTTTCGAATTAGAGTGCGATGCATCGAGAGTGGGAATTGGCGCTATCTTGATGCAAGAGTGACTACTTGTTGCTTACCATAGTGAGAAGCTTAATGGTTCTACCCTAAACTATTCTGTGCACGAGAAAGAGTTGTACTTTCTTTACTGAGCCCTTACTATTTCGCAACATTATTTGCTGTTATGAGAGTTTGTTATTTATACAAACCATGAGTCTTTGCAGCATCTAGGGAGTCAGAACAAGCTTTCGAAAAGGCAAGCTAAGTGGTTGGAATTTATGGAAGGATTCTTGTACATCATCTAGCATAAGAAGGGAAGCGCAAATGTGGTCACCGATGCTTTATCACGATGGCAAACCTTACTGACCACTTTGCAGACAAAATTATTGGGATTCTCACTCATTACTGAGTAGTACGCTTATGATCCTCATTTCGACCCTATCTTAAAATAGTACAGGGATAGAATTGTTATTAAGAGATATTATCTTAAGGAAGGTTATCTGTTTAAGGACCAAAGGCTATGCATGCTAGACTGTTCTACGCTTGAGCTATTGATCAGAGAAGCTTATAGTGGTGGATTATCGAGTCACTTTAGGGAGAGAAAGATCGTTAATCTGTTGAAGGAGAACTTTTACTGGCCAAGTTCAGCTAAAGATATCCATAAGGAAGTTAATAGTTGTGAAGTGTGCAAGTGAGCTAAGAGGAAGAGAGAATCCTGTAGAGAATACATGCCATTGTCACTGCTAACACCAACCTTACCTTGGGTTGACCTCAGTATAGACTTTATCCTAAGGTTACCCTAGACATCTAGAGGCAAAGATTCTATCTTTATTATAATAGATTGCTTTAGCAAGATGGCGCACTTCATTCAATACCATCAGACTAACAATGCTTTATATATTGCTGATTTGTTTTTGTAGGAGGTTGTCCGACTACATGGGGTATCGAAGGCTATTGTCTTAGATTAAGACGTGAAATTTTTGGGCTATTTTTGGAAGACTCTTTGGAGAAGACTTGGAACTAAACTTGTATTCAACTCTTGTAGCTACCCTTAGATTGATGGCCAGATTGACACTAAGAAATCTACTTAAGCTATTGTAGGAAAGAACTTGAGGGATTGGGATATGTGCCTACCAATTATGGAGTTTAGATACAACCGAATTGTCCATAGCACTACTGGGAAGATCTCATTTGAGGTCGTCTATAGCCTTAACCCCGCTATTCCCCTAGATATGATCAGCGCCCTAGTTGCTATTGAAAAGAGTCCATTCGAAGTTGACTGAGCCTAAGAACTGCATGAACTACACTAGTTTGTAACTAAGAAGATCACTAAATTCAATTAGAGACAACACGAAATTGGTAGTCGAAACCGTCGAACTGTTCCTTCCACTCAGGAGATTTAGTATGGATACACTTCAGTTGAAAATGATTTCTACACTTAAGATAGAACAAACTATCTCCTCAAGGGAAGGAGGCATCATACTTAAAGAGAAAAGGGCCTATAATGTGCTAGTAATGCTATTAAAAGACTCTTGAGAATCCATCTAGACTCGAAGCCTTTAAGGCTCCTAATTGAAAGGCGACATCTTTAATTTCCTCTTTAAAAAGTTGACCTGATAAAGAGGCATTCATATCATTGCTTACAAGGGTTGGAATCACCTTTAACACCTTTCCCCAACTTCTGACACTTTCTCACTTGAAGAGATTATTATAGAAAGCATGGAACTCCTTCATGATGGAGTCCTCATCTTCTAACCAACTGCCCTCTAAATTTTTTAAGCTTAGGATTTTGTTCCTTTAACTACGCATTAGGGTTGATTGATGAAAAAACTTGGTATTTCTATCAACTTCTTTCAGCTAATTCACCTTTGATCGTTGTTGCTAGTAGAGCTCCTCACATCTCCAAAGAGTTTCCAATTTTGTGATAAGATCTTTCTCTTTGTCCTTGTCTCATTGACGACCCTCCTTTTGAATGAGAGATAATTCATTCTTTATGAGCATAATTTCTTTCTTTTCTTTTCCTTTTTTTTTTTTTTGAGTTTGGGAATGCCTACTGGCTTTATTCTATAAGCTACTACTTACACTTCTTTAACTTGAAACTAACTAGGAAGAGATGAGGATGTGGCGATTCCTTACCCCATGCTTCCTTTATAACATCTCCACAATTAGCAACAGTGGTCCACTTATTTTCAAACCTGAATTTTCACCTTCCTTTTTTCTTAGAGAAGCTCAAATCTATGATTAAAGCCACATGATATGAGCCTACCATTTCATTGTGGAAAACTTATGTTTTAGGGTATTTCAATATCTAATCATAAGCCATTAGAGCTCTATCAATTATCTTCATTACTTCTCCCTCTTCTCTCTTGTTAGACCATGTAAACTTCGAGCCATTATAGCCAATATCATTCAGGTTTGATCGAGTGATCATCTCTCTAAAACTATTCATGAGTCTACTACATTTAAGGTTTCCTCCTTCCTTCTTAAAGTTATAGGGGATGTCATTGAAGTCTCTTATGCATAACTAAGCTTCTCTCATGGACTTCTATTATCTCCAACTCACTCCATAATTGATGTCTTAAAGAATGATCCAAGTCTCCATATATCCAAGACACATGAGAAAAGAAGGAACCATCTATAAATGATATGGACAAAAAAATGTGGCTCTTCGTTGCACTTTGGATTGACATGTCAATATCTTCGGTCTACCATAAGGCTAAGCCTCTAGATAAACCCTTAAGCTCTTCATATATCTCATGGCTGAATTTCATCCTTCTTCTAATATGAGATAACTTTCTTGTTTTATTCTTGGTTTCCATAAGAAACACAATCAAAGGGTTGTGTTTGAAGATGAGATCTCCCAAATGTTGAACTATCAAGTGAGATCCTAAGTTTTGACAGTTGTAGCCAATCATGACCATAACCCTTGTATGGCTAATTTTAGGTAGCTACCATAACCATCTTTGGAGATATTAGTGAAGGAAATGGACACATTAATCAATGTGTCTTGCAAAAAATCCATCGACATTAGAGAAGTGTCTTCTTTAGGCACTTTAGCTTGTGACTTCTTACCCCTTCTTTGGCCATGTTTTAGGGTAAAGAGGGGAAGTGCTTAGTAAGCCAAACCTAAGGCACTTAGCAAGCAGTATATTTGCCTCATTTGCTGGCCTTTTGATGGCTAAGGTCTTAAAGGTTAAGATGAGGTGGGATTGGGAGTGTTTGATGATATCTAGTGACTTCGATAAGGATTTTAGGGAGGTAGTGGCAGGTAGTGAATTAGGAAATTCCACTATATAATGGCTAGGAGATTGGGCTTGTTGGGGTGGTTGGTTAAGTGGTGTATGAGGGTATCTAGGGGAATCAGCTTTTTTTTAGATGGATTTTGTAAGGCTAGTTACCTCCCCTTGGGCTTCTTATGATTGGCTAATTTAGGTAGAGGAGGAGTGGCTGAGTTGGATATTAGGCAATGAAAGCATTGTTTGAGTGAGGGGTTGACCTAGGTTTATGTTTGGTTGTTTAGGGGAGTGTCTAGTAAGGATATATCTACGATGCGTAAGGGGTGTTAAGGGTATATAAGTGTTTTGGGTATATAAGGGGAGTATTTGAGTGACATAAAGAATAACCAGCATACTTCCCAAAGCCAATTGAGGGGTAGGATTTGCTTCATGCCACTTCTTTTGATGAAGATTAAGGAGAGGATGCATTGCTTCTTGACCCCTCAAATTCAGACGAGGGTCTAACTTAATTTTCTCTTAACTAGCTTCCTAGATTCAAGTTTGTATTCTCCTCACAAGTTGTTGTCGAATGCCTAAGGGGGACACATTTGAAACATATATTAGGCTCTTTCTCATACTTAAATCGAGCAAAGTATCTTCCTATTTGCTATTTAATAACCCAGGTACTTGTCTTGAAAGGATTTCTCTAGTCAATGTTTACCTTGACTCATAAAAAGCCTGTTAGGGCTCCATCTTTTAATTAGATTGGCTTAATCTATAATACTTCCCCTACAAAAGCACTTATCTTGACTGCATTTCTTTCTATCCTTTGGTCAAGCTTTAGACTGTAAATTTGGACCCAAAAAGGGCAATGGTTCAGCTGGACTTCCTTAGTAGATTCCCACATATTTATGATAATCAATCTACCCATGAGGTTCCATGTCTCATCTTTGATTATTCTTAATGCTTGCTATTTATCTCCTATTGTGCATACATAGAGATTGCCTTTCATTTGCATCACTTCGCATGGATTGTAAGATTTCCAAGCTTTCTTCATCATGGAGATTAGAGTTGTTTTGTTCTCCATTTTTTCTGAGATGATTTTACAAACCAATATAGCTTTTTGCACAAAATTTAAGCTATCCTAAGTGTCTAGTTCAATGAAGTTCACGTTGTCTTCACCATCATTATGGTACGAATTGTAGGGTAGGGTTACATTGGGAGTATCCATCTATGACTCAAAGGAACCCTATGATAAGAGACAACACAACATACACTATTGAAGCACGACATAATACAAAGGATATATGTTAAAATGGTACACTTGTGATTTTTAGACTATCTATGGGGTGAACAAAATATGGTAGATATGACACAACACTATCAGAATGCAAATAACAATAGATACAACTATACTACTGAACATACTGGATAAGTAAGCTAGGATAGAAAACTTTGATTAAATAGATTAGCTAGCAGAGCATTATAAGAAGAAAGAAACTTATCATTTCCAAAGCCCATGAAGCATTTCTTCCTTGTCCTGTAGCAAACCTTGAAGAAAATTCGTAGTTCATAGCTACTGACTCAATTAAGGATTAATGGTGATAGGAAGGTTTAGGTTCATGGGGTTAAGGTTTGTACAGAGGTGTATGCATGGTGATGAGTTTGGTCTTGAGTCATGGAATGAAATCTTTGGCATGACAATGGGGGTTTTTGTATAAGTTAAGGTTTGGTGGAGTTGGGATTGTGAGGGGTTAAAGGTTTGTGTCAAAGGTTGATTAGAGTGATTGTGAGGAACTATTGCCGATGAAAGCTTGGATGGAGTGAGTTAGAGTTACAATTGGGCAATTGCACTATGTGAACCCCTAGTTATGAGGTGGAAACTCTTGACTTATGAGAGAAAAGCTCTCAGCTCAGGAAAGGATGTCATGAAGTGGTGATGAGTTAAGAGGGCATTCATAGCTATCTAAGTAGGGTACATGATTTGACTACTGGGTAAAAATGTAAGCAACTGTATGTTCATAGCCATGGCTAGTTGTTGGAGCATTAAGATTTCAATCTTTCCATTCTAAAGTTACCATTAAAAACAATTGGTTCGATGATAGCATATCATGCATTTAACTATACAAGACATTGTTAGATAGATGTAGGAAGTCTTAACATGGTAAGAGAGCTACAATAGTGGAAGCATTTAAACAAGAATGATACATTTTAAGGGTGCATTATTTTCCTTTTGTTCTTTCATACTCTAATATTGATATATGCATTTATATGGCTTAAGGGAAGAAGGAACATATAAATGAAATTTCATTATCACAATGATGTCTTAAGCCTTAAGTAAGGGAGGATATTAATCTTTCACATTCGAATTAAGATACATGTCATCATCATGGCATATTTTTTACTTGTATAAATAAAGAGCATGTAAATGTCATTGGAATAAGATGTAAATATAATATGCTTTGGCAAGTAAGAACTTAGGCTTGAGGTAGAGATAATTTTTAAAGTTATATGATTTCAACCTTTATCACTAGCATTTGTTTCCATGTTATATTATTAGTTTTCAAGTAAAATCCTTAACAAATGGACACTTAAGATGATTATGTTTAGGAGAAGCAAGTGGGAGAATAAGGAAAGAATTTAGAAAATTTTTGAGTAAAAATAGAGTCTCATTGAAATGTTATAGGCATCTAATTGAATTAAGATGGAAGTCTCACTCTTTGCCAGAACATAGTACTTTGTCTAAATAGATGCTTGTGCCATTCAAGCAGAGTCCTCTGTTTAGGAAAAAGTTCTATTGTGTGAACTTAGCCATTTAAAGAAAGTCTCTAATTATTAGTTCAGGTTAGTAGCCATACTTAACTTATTCTATTTGACTCTTTTAATAGTCTAAAACCTTAATATCTAGTTAGAACTATAGACTAGCTCCAATTAGTGATTTTCTTAATAATAGTTTTATGCTTGCTTTTGTTAGATTTAAGTTTCGTTGTTATTGTTATTTCCTAATTCTAGCTTTCTTTTGTTACTTTTAGTATCATGAACAAGTTCAAGTGTTTTAGTTATTTCTTTGTAATTGTCCAAAATTACTATATGTGCTCTAAGGATTTATATTCATGATAGGGATCAAAGGCTAATCACGCGCTCCCGAACTTGAGGGCTCGTTTAGATGGTTTGCTAAGCTGTCCGAAGTGAGTTAATTGTCGAAGAGTAGTACTTACCTCAGTCCAACCTGCCAAGCTACTTCACTATCCATACCATCCAAGGAACTGTCGAAGTGATTAGCCGACATGTCAAGCCGAGCCTTCCGTAACACACCAGTCCAAGCACCAAATCAGGATATAGCTAACCCTACAGTTCTGAGGCTGAGCTAACAATTATCAGGAGCCGACTATCTAGGGCCAACCCGAATGTAAGTCATCCTTAAGTTAACCCTTATCTAGTCCTAGCAATCAGAGCTGTTGAACTATCGATGCCGACTAGACCTAATCAAGTCTTACCCTTGCTTGGCTCGCAGTGTTATTGCGACCATAGAATGATCAAAATTATGCGTACGCTATCCTTTCTGACAAAGGATATTCTTTTGGCACTATTACATTGATACCCTTGTAAATTATTCCCCTTTTCCTAGTTATTAGAAATCCTTTTTTGTAATTTCCTATAACCTAGGACTTACCTTAATTAGGTATTATAAATACTTGTAAATTATAATAGCTGCAAACATCAATATATTGAGAATACATTGAACTTTCTCACTCTCTTGAGTTAATTTGCCATTTCTGCTTACTCTTGAGTTACTTTATCTAGCCTATTGAGTATAGACAAGCGGTGAATGCCCTCCAGCCATAATTGTGTATCATATCAAGTGTGACCTAAGATTGTATGAGGCATTAGTGCATCACATCCATCATCGGTGCAAGGAAACCCTTGCTCATCCTTTGATTGCCATTTATCTTTCGGACTATCTCATGGTCTGGACCTACCCCCTTTGGTTATGCACAATATTCGGCTTGTGTATTCATCCACAAGTTTGTATCAAATGTAGTATAGAGGTAAAAGCTCAAGCGGATTTATGATATATGTGAATGAGTTTCTTCAAACTAATGAGTTTTACTAAAACTTGATTTATATTTATTTTTCTTAATTCAATCAATTTAGAGAAATAGTTTGTTAATCATTAACAACATTAGAGGCAAGTCATTACTTTAGAGATGGTTTTAGTAACATGAAGTTAATTTGGATGAGAATGCTAAATTATATCATATAATCTTTCAATTGCCAATTAAAGCTTCCAATTCTTAATGAGAGTAATGCTTAAGGAATTAATGTATGATAAAACCAATGATTAAAATCCTAATGTTTTCTTGGCTAAAACTATTAAAAAAGAAAAAGAATCTAAAGCTTTTCCTTTGAACTCATTTGCTATATTGTAAATTTCATGAGCTATAGTCATCATACGAAGTTGTGGATTGAATTTGATTCTTGTCGTCAAATACCTATTTTAAAGAGTGTAGTTTAGTAGATATTAGTTTAAACCATCATTTTTTTAATCAACTACTACTGAATAAATTAGCTTCTATAAAGGAATTAATAGCTGTCTATTTGCCAGATTCCCCATAAGTTTGATGTTGGTTATAAAAGAAAATACTTCCCATTAAACATTGTGTGAATTAGGGTTTAGTGTTTTCTCATATTGTTTTGTTTGATGTAAGTAGGTTTTTCTTTTAAAGTAGGCAAAGAAGGTTATAATAAGTTACAAATATAATGGGATGATTACTTGATAAGGGAGCATTATTTTGATCTTCCTCTTCCCTTCTACAATTTGGTTTTTTCATTAAATTGATGAATAAATGCATATGGACATAGATATAAAAATTAGGGGTGCAATCAAGTCGAGTTGAACTAGTATAGTATTAAGCTTGAGTTCGAGCTTGACTTAAAATTTTGAAGCTAGAGCTTGAGTCGAGTTTGATTAAGTTTTAAATTTTGAGCTCAAGTTTGGCTAAGTGATATATTTGGCAAGCTCAAGG
This sequence comes from Lumnitzera littorea, assembly GCA_024138015.1. NCBI lineage: Eukaryota > Viridiplantae > Streptophyta > Magnoliopsida > Myrtales > Combretaceae > Lumnitzera > Lumnitzera littorea. The sequence continues at coordinate 58,904,667 of JAMXBB010000010.1, forward strand.
AGCATTGTTTTGATCTTCCTCTTCCCTTCTATAGTTTGGTTTTTTCATTAAATTGATGAATAGATGCATATGAACATAGATATAAAAATTAGGGGTGTAATTAAGGAGTCGAACTAGTATGTTTGAGCTCAACTTAAAAATTCGAAGCTAGAGCTTGAGTCAAATATGATTCAATTTTAAATTTTGAGCTTGAGCTTGAGCTTGAGCTTGGCTCAATGATATATTTGGTAAGCTCGAGTTTGATTCAATTAGCTCAATTAAGCTTAAATTTTTTATAAATTTTTTCTTAATAATCTTAAACTCACTTATATTTAAAAGAGTAAAAATAAATTAAAAAAATATACTAAGCTCGATTAGGCTCATTAGTTTGATAAGCTTAGTATTTTAAAGCTCGAAGTCAAGTTTAACTTAATTGTTATTGAATTGAATTGAATTCAAGTAAAAGTCAAATCGGTTATGAACTCGAGTAATTTACAAACTGACTTAGTTCTTTTACATCTCTAATAAGGATGGTAAAATTCATAAATGGAAAGTTGAGGCATAAAGAATCGATTATGACATTTTCTTTTTGCTTACCCTAGGGATAATAATGCCATGAAAATTAGACACTTGTGTTTAGTTTATAGAAGTATTGGACCATGATCCTTTAAAAATGATAGATAAGTTTATATCCATACAGATATGACTAATTTTATGAAATAAAATGAAAAAATGACCATGTTCCAATTTTTTGCAATTTTGACTATCCATGTAAAGGAATTTTCTTTTTACAAGTAAGTGCTCACTACCTAAGCAAATGTACAAAGTTCTTTACAATTAAGTGCTTTATGTGTTCCTAATGCCTTATAGCTCAATTGGTATGAATATTGTTCTCCTCTTAGGATGATTAAGATTCAAATCTCCTATGTTGCAATCTCCAAAAGAATTCTTTTTTATTAAAAAAAAAAAAAAACAAAGTGTTATATAGGCCATCTCAACTCTTGCAGTTGAACTTTGTCCCCTTTATATAAGCAAAAGTTGTTTGATATGCTCCTTAGAAGTGCCAATTTTTTTTTTTTTATAAAGGATAAGAATAGCAAGTCCCAAACATACACATACATATACATACAAAAAAGGGGGGAACAAATAGAGTATAAAAGAAAAAATTGCACACATTAGTAAGCGCAAATATACAAAACGTCACACCTCAATAAATATCCTTGTCATAGCAACCCACTACCATGTACGTTACAAAATCCAAGAACAACTCCTTGTTGCTTGGAGGGTTCAAATGATGCACATAAGGCATCTTTACCGTCAATTAATCTATTATGCCCTTATTCTCCTATGTAGTAGAACATAGCAACATACATACATATAATATATTATAACAAGGTCTTAGTAATATTAGTTTGACAAATCGACTTATATTTTCAAGCCTTTTTGGCACATCCAAAGAAAACTTAGTCCAACTACAAAACAAAGCAGGCTCCACATCAACCTTTACGTCATCTTCTAGATTACTCACCACTAAATGATAAGGTAATGATAATATTTGGATAGGAGAAATCCTATCCCTAGACTTGTGATAACAAAAACAAGCTCTTAGTTCTCACTCCCTTGAAATACCATTCCTAAGAGCATGATTGGTAAGGCTCATGCCATTGGTTAGACTTGATAACATGGAAAGCTAAAGGGGTTAAGCAAAAGCTATGACTTAATGAGTGATATGACTTTCATGTCATACACACAAAAAAGTCAAGCAAGTTATCAACAATTACCATACTATATAATCAAACAACCATGTGAGATGCAACAATAAACATGGTCCATTGGAAACCATGTAGGTTTAGACTTAGCAACGAGAGATCAATCCCAACTTGTTAGCCCAGGCTCTAAACTTACAAGTTTATTGGCAAAGAGTCACATTTGGCAATCTTTGCATACATGGTGAAGGATACATAGATTCTCCACCCCTAATTGGTTAGCTAAACTATGGTCTTAATCAAAAGACTACGTATCCATGTGTGGCAATAGGTTTCAAAAGTTGAGAAGGTTTTCTATAGGTAGTAGAATTTTTTTCAATAGAAGTAAACATAATAGATTTATCCTAACTGAATGAAAAAATAGCGTGGAGAGTGGAAGTATTTTAATAATACTTAGAATAGATATGCAGTATTTAGAGAGACTTTGTAGATGGTGAACAATCAAGGGATTAATGCACACAATCTGTACATGGTTCAATTCTTTCAAATTTTAAAACACACTGCATTTATTATGTTCCAAAAAATTTTCAGAATGATGAAAATTTCAAAACGGTCACTTACATTTGCAATTGATTTCTTTGTCTGCCTCAGCAACTAATTCAAATTTGAAAGTTTTTTGTTTCCTTGCGTTGGTGACTAATATGAGAGGACTAGTCACCAGTGTCTTCTTTAATTTCTCAATGTTTATGTGTGTGGTTAATTTACTTTTGTGTAGAGCGTAGGCGAGGGAGTGAATGTGATAATTGATATAGTATAGGTGTGTGTCAGTATGTAAGTAGTAGGGGGTGAAAGATTGCAAATATGTGCAATCGAATTGCAGCAATGTAATTTTTTTTTTTTTTTTTTTTGTTTTCCATCGGTTAGTTTTCAGGTTGGAACGGCAGGTCGAATCACCAATCCACAACCTGGGCTTCGGGTCGCTAGCCATGACCTGTGGTGAACTGCCAAGCTTGTTAGTTTAAGCCATAGGTCAGGCCCATGGCATTCGGTTTAAGGCGAGTCCTCTGAACTGGAGGGTCGGATTTGGGCTGTTTCACAGGCTGAGCTCAGATTCTCTAAACTGAAGGGTCGGATTTGGGCTGTTTCATAGGCTGAGCTCAGATTTGGCCCTTCCTCAGATCTACGTGGAAGTACAAACGCAAAAATTAATCCATGTTTCCAAAGAGGTGTTATTAAGAAGGAAAGAGAGAGAGAGAGAGAGTAACGTTTGCTGTTGAATGAGTACTAATTAGAGAAATAAAACAAAGTCCAATGACTAATGCGGATTTAACAAAAGGTCCGGTAATCGAAACAAACTTTCAAAAGTAGATACTACAACAAATATTTCTCGTAAAAGTGGGTGAGGGGGGAAAAATAAAAAGGAAGGGATCTAGGTTTCTGGCAAACTTGGATACAACGACATTTTCATCGCTTGGATAGAAAAGAAAAAAGAGTCGCTGGAGAATTAAAAGCAACAAATCTTTCTCCACTCTGAAAGAGCCGTATCGGTTGACTCAAACAGTATAATCCTTTTCAAAAACGTGCCCGTATTATTCGAAGTACCGACCGGCTCCATCGAGACCCGATAACTTCATAACTAGAGTGTCGAGACCAGAGAGTAAGATACTAACCGCAATTCAAAGCCTACTTACGGTTACAGGTTGCACCAATGCTTCTGGTCAGGTCTTCTCACTTGAATTTGACTTTCCTTTCAAAACAAATAATACCCATGCACACTATAATCATAAAACTATGGTCTTTTTTCTGATTTTAGAACGTAACCCATAAATACAAAACGAAAACCAGTATAGAGTATATCATTGCTACGAGCGAAAAGGCATTTATCCAAAAGATGGGCGGAACAAGGTTGCTTCTCGTTGTCATTCTTGTTCTTGCTTTCTCAGCCAGTGCAGTGTCTGGTAAGAAAATCATCAAGTACTTGCCCGGATTTGGAGGAGAGCTTCCCTTCACTCTCGAAACTGGGTATTAACACATATCCACCACCTTTTTATTTCTTTTAATTTTTCTCATTGGAAACGGTCATTTTTTCCTATATGATTGTGCTGCCTTAATTGGAGACTGACATAGAAGGTGGTTGATGTAGGTATGTGACGGTGGGTGCCTCAGAGATTTTCTATTACTTCATCGAGTCAGAAGGGAACCCCAAAGAAGACCCTCTTTTGCTTTGGTATAACGGAGGTCCCGGTTGCTCTGCCTTCAATGGCCTCATCTACGAAAACGGTAAAAGTGTCTCTGCAGTTGCAAACCTTCTGAAATTTATGCCCTCTTGCGGCCTTTAGCTGCTGAGAAATAGCCTTCTTCCATTTTTCCAGTGACAAACATAATAAGAGAACGCTTTAAGAAAGTGACTGCGGCTTTATCTAGTGCCAACTTTCTTTGCAGTAATAGACATTCTGTATGGGTAAGGAATGGTGTTATGAACTTGAATCAACTGAGAGCCTGGACCAACTCCAGAGGAAAATCAAATAAATGGATAAATTTCATATGCATTTTTGTCAAACTATTATCAATATTCAATAGATTGCTGTAATACAAATAGAAAGTGGTTAGGCTCATCAACAACTATTTGTAAAGAGAGAATATGGTATATAGTAAAATCTTTCCAGAAACGGAGAAAAACGATTTTCATAAAAAGAAACTCACCCTGATCATGATTAACATCTTAATGCTGCACCACGGGCTATTTTTACTTTGGGGTTGATCTAGTTCTGTTCTAGCACTAAGCAGCTGGTACATAGTAAAAGAATGATATGTTCCCAACTCTGTTTTCTCAGGCTGGCAGTTGTAAGTGATTTTTTACTGGCAAGCCAATCCGTATAATTTCTTAACAATCTGTTAGCAGTCAGTTAAAATGTATTTATGAGATGTGGAATTAAAAAAGATAGACTCAAATAATGAAATAACTGACAAAAATTAAGCATCTGCATCAACCACTCTTTTTACTGAAGATGCAAATTTATGGGCTGCCAAACAGGTAACAATGAATAATACAGCCCTTTTGTCAAAGAATGTGAACCTTTTCTTCCAATCACTGAGTATTTCATGATTTTTGCCATCAAATCGCTCTAGATAATTATTAGAAGTAGCATCTGCATCGACCCACTTTTTGCCAAAGAACTTGCCGAATATGTTTGGTTTGATTGTGTCAATTCATTTGCTCATCTTATTTGCAAACTACAAAAAAATTAGATAAACAGAAACATAGTAATTATATATTCCATGATATCCTGAATAACTCTTAGGAGGCTGTGTAAGTAGATGATTTATGACTATTGCAGGACCTTTAGCCTTTAATATCACAGCATATGAAGGGGGTTTACCATCACTTATGTACTATCCTTATTCATGGACAAAGGTATGCTACTTCATAGTCCAATACCATTTTGCAATTTTTTTGCTGCTTACCTGCCTACAATTATTCTATTAAATCCGCTTCCCCAGTGATCTGGGGATGATCCTTACATCTCTTTTCCTCTTCTTTATGTCGCTATTTCAATTAATATAATATTGCAGACTGCAAGCATTTTGTTTGTGGATGTACCAGTTGGTACGGGTTTCTCCTACTCTACCACTGAAGCCAATTGGTACACCTCAGACACTGAATCCGCTTGGCAGACTTGTCAGTTCCTGAGGCAGGTGAGTGGAAGTCGTTGTTACTTTTTATAGGTTACTAACAAGTGAACGTATGTGTACGAAAGAAAGTGAAATTCAGAAATGCTGTCTACTTATCAGACGATATTGTATTTTGTTTCTACTGCAGTGGTTGATCGAGCACCCAGAGTACTTAACAAAACAGTTATTTGTGGGTGCTGATTCTTATTCTGGAATATCTGCAACAACCGTTGTCAAACATATCCTTGATGGTAAGACCTGTATCATTCTTCTTTGAGGGTATTTTCCATGTTGCTTTGGTTTTAGTATTTCTTCAAAGAATGGTGATAAAATTGAATGTGCTTTCAGGAAACAAGGTAGGATCAACACCACGACTGAATCTCAAGGTATAAATTGAAGACAAGCCTGGTTCAAGAACAATATCTTTTATTTATTATATGGCGTGGTTGTATGCTAACATTGTAATTGTGGAATCTTTAGGGTTACATTCTTGGTGGTCCTCTCATAGATACAGAAATTAACGAGAATTCAAAGTTCATATTTTCTAACCGAATTGGTCTCATATCAGATGAACTCTTTCAGGTATTTCCCCATGTCCTGGTCTAACGGTTGGATATTTTTTCCCTTGATGTAACCAGATAGTGTAAGAGAAAGTATCATTTTTGCATCTGCTTTTGAATATTTGGGGAAGAAAGAAATATGGTATACCTGATTTTTTATTTTATTTTTTCTGGGACTTTCAGGCAGCCAATGAAAAATGCAACGGAAACTTTTATAATGCAACTGTAAGTCAGCCAGAATGCTACGAGGACATTCAACTGATGAAGAAGGTAACATGAGGTGAATGTAAGAGTTCCACGTTCTAGCGGGACTCATGTGAAAATATGACTGTAAATCTGAAGTTACTTGTATATGAAATTTCAGATGATTAAGGACATTAATAAGAATGACATCTTGGAACCAAAGTGCACTTGGGCCAACCCCAAATCAAATGGAGAACTTCACCGGAGGTCTCTCGAGGATAACCCTAAAAGTTTCCTCTTGTCACCTCCCAAGATCCCTGACTTGTGGTGCCATGTAATTTCTTTTCTCTCTCTCTCTTCCTCTCTTCCTCCCTTTTAGATCATACGCATAGAAACTTTATAACAAGGAGTGTCAAACTTGTGCAGAACCTCAACTATGCATTGTCCTATACATGGGCAAACGATCAGTCTGTACAAGATGCTCTCGGTGTCCGACCAGTATGTGATCCTTTTGACCGTGCAATCTTTATGTAGTCTGCAGGGTTGCACATAAAAATCTATGATAAGAATTTTACGTTTGCCTTTCTTAACAAATATGATCACCTTACATGATGTGAATCTATCTTTCTGCAATCAGGGAACGGTGCCAAATTGGGTCAGATGCAATAAGACTCTCCAATACACGATGGATGTCAGCAGTGTTCTTGATTACCAGCGTAATCTCCGCAGTCTGGGGGTGCAAGTTCTAATATTCAAGTAATGTCTTGAATCTCTTCTTATACCTGACTACTTTTTCCTGTGTCATTTTTCTGGAATGTGTACCTCATTTGAGAATGCCTTTTTATTATTTTTTGTTTCCTTGTCTCTATGAAGTATATTGTTGGATATGTAGTAAGCTGAAACTTACAATAATCTTGTACAAAAAGGGATAGAAGTCTTTTTTTGGATGGAGAGAGTGAGTTGGATAGTTCTTTATATTCTCAAAATTGTGCTTGAGTTTCGCGAGTCACTCAAGTAATGCACATTAATCATCCTAGCATTGCAATGAAAGAGTAAAGTACTTACATTCCCATTCAATTGTTGTTTCTTATTGCAGTGGTGATCATGATCTGATTATACCATGCACGGGAACTCAACAATGGATTAAGCTTCTTAATTTGCCAATCGAAGATGACTGGAGATCGTGGCTTGTTGATGGCCAGATTGCAGGGTAAGATTTTCTACCACTACATAAAAGGGAAGCAACAAAGGCAGCTTCTTCTGTACTTGCCAATAATGGCTCTCTGTTCCCGTCTAAACTAAGTCAAGTATAATGGTTTTATTGCAGCTACACGATCAAGTATTCCGAAAATGGATTCCGATTAACATATACAAGTGTTAAGGTTTGTGCAGTTGATCAAAACACAAAATCCAAATAATTATTTTCACTCGTCCAATGAACTTAACTATACTGCTGTGTTTTGGATTACAGGGTGCTGGACGCTCACCTCAGGAATACAAACGCAGAGAGTGCTTCGAGATGTTCGATAGGTTTATTCATTATTATCCTATCTAAGCCAAATCGGCTCGTACATCCATTACGGAATTTGATTTTTTTTTTTTTTTTGTTTTACTACCTACATAGTTTTGTAGCATGATGATAAAACTGTTGTATCAATGACCACTATCGAGTGCTTATTCTGGCGTTAACAAAAGTTCAACGAGTTTCCAGATAATAAATTAAATAGACCATCTGAATGTGCTGAATATCTAAGAGGACTTTAGTATTTGACAAGAGACAAGTTGCATAGCAGATACTGGATAAATTGTAAGGTCCCTTGCGCCAAAACTAACCACGGTATTGCTTTGACAATTAACTTTTGATTATTGTCCCTGAGAAATTGTCAGAAAACCATAACCATAACGCTTCTTAATTTTTTTTAGAGGTTTCGCAACAACATTTTTTATTGATGTAATGGGATATGAGACGCAATGTTTTGCAATTGAACTGGATTTTCGTAATTTTCCTGCAGCTTCTTTACAACTTATTCTCACGTCCCTTGCAGCAGTAGAGTCTGTACTATTCTACGATTTTCGTACCCAACAAGTAAATTCTAACTGTCATCAAAATTTCGTAAAGCCTCCCTCAGAATTTATAACTTATCTTCGCTGTTTGATATACTTTTCAACATTTTGTTTCTCTTCCTCTTTTTTACCCGCATCTTTATATATATATATATATGCTCTCGTAATTATTCTGCTTCCTCCAAATTTCCTTAAATTATCATGATGATGTTCAATAATTCAAAAGGAAACCATACTAGTATATAGAAGCTATTCTTAACGAAAATTCATCAAAACCATAAACACTATATATTATAGGTTCACTTTAAATTATCTTTTTCTCACCTCTTTAACATCTATTCAAATCTTGTGTGTAATAAAAATAAGACACAAAAGAGATGAATATATAATTACATATGTACTAATATTCTAAAAATTAAATCCATAATGAACCCCTATATATGTAAATAAATTTACCCTTTACTTCATTTATTTTATACAAATATCAAATCAAATATTCTTTTTTTTTTTAATATTTTCTCTTAAAAATATGTAAATTTTCACTTCATAACTCTTATACTCTAATTTCTATCCTTACTATAATTATGAAACTGAAATTGAGATAGATAAGAACACTTTACAAATGTCATATTTCAAATAATATACAATATATACAAATAAGATATAGATTTAAAAAAAAAAAAAATCCAAACAGTACCATAGATTGTCTTAATAAAATTGAAGTCTATGAAGAAGCTTGTCTTTCAATCAAGCAGTTGATGTGAATCGAAAGTAATTTATACTTTGTCTTTGAATGAAACACCTTTTTAGGGGGAAATATTCACTGAATATGATAAATATTAAGTAATTTAACTTGCATAAACTTCACAGTTAATAGTGAAAAAGATTATTGGTGGGATAATTGTAAATTCACCCATAGGTGGTGGTATAGAGTAAAGACCCAATCAGTACACACTTCCATGGAATCTTTCTCCCGTGGTCGAACGGAAACACGATCTCTACAAACAAGGGCTAAAGATTTCCCGTTGACTAAAATTTAAACACCTGCTTCCAATTTCGTATCCGGGAACATATTAAAACAAAACCGTAAGCTTGTACTGTAGATTGACTTGTGCATCTGGAGAGCAGTCGCCTTTTGCATGCAAAGCTTTGTTGAATTGAATGAACCAAAAAGATATATAGCAGCACCTCACAAAAACAAGTAAATAGAAATGAAGCTCACAGAAGGAAAAAACAAACGAGGAAAACAATTTCAAGCCCCACAAGTGTCAACTTTGACTTAATCAGCTGTAGAATGACCAAAATCAGATGCATAACAAGAGACCTCAATAGATACCCTCGTTTGCGTTGGTACGTTTACCTTGGTCCGATACTCCTAGAGTATAGATAAGATATACATTCACACACACCACACAAACCCATCCCTACAAATAAATCACGAAACAAAAGAATTCATCACCATCTTCTTAATTCTACTATTCATCGCCTAGTCATTTTACTCGCCTACGAGTAAGTGATCCTACTTTGCCCTCTCCTGTCTGAACTGCACAGCGTTCCCTGGCTACCATGAAAACCGTAGTTCATTCCCTCCCTCCTGCCAATATGTGATGTAGACCACAGTTTGCTCTCTCGCTCCAAAACTAAAGATCCAGAAATACATAGAGAATGTATTTCAGTATCAGCACGAATAAGACTACTGTTCTGAACTATATATATATATCTATATCTATTACATTCGAGCAACAAATTGTCAAAGACATGCAAGTACATGATTCGGCATTTATATTCCTGCTCGCAACTTAAAACACATCATGAGAAACGCACCTCATTTCGCTATCAAACATCACCAAAGCCAAGGCTAAGACCAACTAAAATCAAGATTAAAACCACACTACAGTGCGAACCCTTTCAAATACTCAGGGTCGCGCTTAGCCCTCTCCTGGAACTTCTTGAACCATCTGTCCAATATATCCATCGGCACAACTAGCTTACTTCCATCCACACCACAAAACGACTGCATAAAGTTAAACAAATTCTCCCCAACTTTCATCGCCAACCGCTCGATTTTCTTTTCCGCTGCAACATCAAAGGACGGTAGTGAGGCCAAGTCCTCCACCGATACCCCGATTTTTGCAGAAAGAGGGGCAGCGTCAGGGGCAGTGAGCTGGAGCTGCCCTCCAGGCTCAGGCCACGGGAGGGACAGTACAGCTGAAGGCCGGGACAACGTGACCGCCCCGCAATAGAGGAACGGAGACCCCGGAGATTGGATGTAAACTGCTAGGGCTTTGTCAGCGGGTAGAGTGAAACCGTTCAACAAGAATATACAAATTTCACGGATTTGATCGTACGCCTCACCTGCGCATGTTACAAGCAAGCAACACCCAAAATCAGTAATTCAAAATCGGCAAGAACGTCGATTACAAGATTGAGTGTTTAGGGTTTAGGGGTTTCAGTGGTGCTCACGTACCGACGAAAGTGTTCATGTCGAGGACCCAGTGGAAAGTGTCGATTTGAGCGAACTGAGATATGTCCATTGGGAAGCTCCGGTTAGGGAACACCACACCGAACATCTTTTTCTTTAGGGGGAGAGGAGAAGAGAAGAACGTTATTGTGGCCGATTTAGTTGGTACTTCACAGTAATTTGCTAAATATGTGTAGAGCAAGAGGTTGGGGTTTGGAGGATTACAAGTTTACCTGTAGAAGAGGAGAATGATGATGAGCGCGGTGGGTTCTGCTCCAGAAGCGTCCAGAAAAGTCCAGAAGCAACAGGAGGCTGGTGGAACAACTTACGTTTCGTGGTGTACGTCAAACTAGATAAAACCATAATGGAACCGAGAAATAAAAAGGTGCATCCTTAGTTACATATGCTTTTACACCTTCTCTGTCTATGTTATATAAATTTTTCTTCTAAACCGTACTAATTTTCGTGTTTATCACAGATATAATATTAAAACTAATGCTACCCATATCATATGACGAATAGAAGTGTTTATAAAAATAGTAGAATATATTTTAAAAAATAGGTATATTTGGATCTACCTATTTGTTATATGTGGATTTTGCTTTTTGGGCTCCCGCACATTTCCATGGCTCACAAAACTATAACATAGTTTATGCATCAAGAAAGAAGACGCTCGAAAGGCATCCGTTGGCATCCAACACACCTTGTCATCGTAGTAAAAGCTTAGAAGCAAGCCATAAAAGCAAGATCTTTGGACACCTATACCAATTTGGACAGTTCCCGTACCCCCTGGAGGGATCATAATAACTAAGGGAGATCCTCCATTCATTTATGTCAATCCTAAAGGAAGAAGTATTAATTAGGAAGGATCACCGTCCATATAGCCAAATCCTGGGAACCATCTATAAACCAGGAAGCCACATAGATGCCTCCAAGAATAAAGATTGGCCCCTTTACCATTCAAAGTCCATATCTCAATTTTAGTTCACTCTCTAAACCTTAAATCCTTTTAAGTGTTGTTATTTGAGACTCTATCTACTCCATAAGCCATTCTATTGAGTTGAGCATCGAATATATGCGTTAGAATCACTTTCAATACATCTTAAATTAGTGTTTTCTTTTGTAAGTATGAGCTCAAGTTTAAGTTAAATGATAAAACCAGAGAATCTTCAAATGATCAACATTTTGGGCCCATTGTGATAGGATCAAGGCCTTATGACGTACTCCTCAATGCATCCTTTGCTTTTCTAACATTATTCTATTTTGCAAGTGCATATTTCATTTGCTATTTGCTATTTTTAAGCTTGTAAACATCTTGCATACTAATTTTAGCATAGAATCTTTTGGTAATTCTATATCTTTAGTTGTCAAAATTATTACTTTATTATTTATAGAATTGATAGAATTGTATAAAATCAATAAAATTGTAAACTTATAGAATTATATATGAAAGTCCATAATTTTACTGAAAGTTCATAATTATATTAAAAACTATACATAAATAATTTTACATTTATTTTAATTAAACAAAAAATTATAAAATTATAAACTCATAGAATTGTATTTTTTATTCACAAATTTTGACAACCATGTTTGCACCAACTTAGGAGTTACCTTAAATAGTTGTATAAATATTCTCTTATAGCCAACTACATGAATAAATGAATACCCTACATTTTATCTTCTTCATTCCTTTGTCTTGAGTAAGCTCGAGCTTCTTTGAGTTGAAATTACTCTTATCTATTCCCTTAAGTAAGAAATAGTGATGAGTAACCTTAGGATCCAACTTATGCATCATATCAAGCTTAGTCCTAAGTTCGTGTGAGCTTGAGTGGTGTATAATATCCACTCAGGTTATGCTCAAGCTCTTGCTTAACCTTCTACTTTCATTGACTTTAAATCATCTCAATGTTTAGACCCATCCATAGTTCATGTGATTGCTTAGATTCATGTGTCCATCTACGGTCTAGCACATTATCTTGGTATCAGAGCTTTAACAATGATAGTCATTAAAGTAGTTGTTGTTAGTTGTTGAGCTATATTGGAGGGGAAGTATAGTTTAGGTAGTGTTTGTGAAATTTACGGGTTTATGTTGGCGGTGTTTTTGAGTATTGATGGTTATGGTTATGGTAGGTTTTGATTCTTATGGGTATTCAAGATTGAGAAGAAGTAGGTTTAGTAGTTGTTATAGTAGTGTAGTAATAAAGCTTAGCTGTTGAAGTGAGCTTGTCGAACTTTGGGTAGTTAATGTGTTCTTGCTTAGTTACTAGAGTTATTGGATTTGAGATTTCTATAAAGTTACTAAGAAAGATGACCGACCCTAGTGTGAACGCAATGGTTAAGGACAATAAGAGTGGTGTTCCTCACCAGAAAGAGTGGTTTCTTACCACTTTGAGATCCACATGTGAGAAAATAGATGAGCTTGCCACTATAATGGCTAAGTTAACTCGAGTTGTGAATTGGTTAACCATTACCTAACTTGTGGAGGCTGTTTCACCAAATGTCTAAGTTGTTCCCTTACAATGAGGAGTATAAGGAGCTGGGTAGTTTGTTGAACATGTTGTCCACAATGTTAATATCTAACTAAATCGGCATATTCGAGGTGCTAGTGTTGATAAGAGAGCTTATATGAAGATTGACTTTGGTGATGTTAAGGAGAGTAGAGAAGAGAAGGAATATTATTAAGTAGAAGAAAGAGGAGCCTGACTTACTTGAGATCTTGAGAATGTGAAATTGTAAACACTAACTTACCCTAGGTCTAGTAATGTCAATGACTATCTTAATTGGGAAGAGAAGGTTGAAAAGTTATTAGAGTGTCATAACTGTGATGACCAAGTGAAAGTGAGATTAGTTACCCTTGAATTTATGGGGTATGCAACTTTATGGTGGAAGAACTTGTAATCCATCCGATGACAAGAAAGAGAGTTGGAGATCAAGACATAGACTAAAATGAGACAAGCTATGAAAAGGAGCTATAAGAAAAATAACATACCTTTTAAAAATAAATGACTGAGATTAACACCTGATATACACTACATATGCCATGATTGTTGTGTCAGCACTAACCTTAATATATGGAATATAAAGTGACTACTAGCAAATATGACTCTTTGGTCGTAAGTCAGACAAGATTTGAAATTATTATAGTGGTAGGCTAAATAAAACTTAGATAAAGAAGGTAGAGTTTGACCCATGAATTTTACAAACTAATGAAAGGTAAACTATAATGTGACCACTTATTTCAAGATCAAATTAAATCAATTATAATTCTCTACTCACCATTTACTCTCCTTGGTATCACCACTAAGGAAGGTTAAGGGGTAAATGTTGATAGGGTTTTTTAGTCTCGAAACTATTAAGCCTTTGGGTAACTTGAAGTTTTCATATTTCGACCTGTCGTCTTAAGCCCTTAACTTAGTTTACAAACATGCTTATATGTAAGTGGAGTCTTCATAACCTGGTGAAAGAGAGCACAAATCATGTGAAGACATGTGGGAGAGTTTTAGATGGGTCGAGAAAGGCAATTGATGGGTTAAGGACAACTTTAACCCACAAGTCTAACTGAGGATGCTTAATCGCTCGATATTTGAATTCAAACATAAGTACAATCAGTTAAGAAGTTATTATACAAATAAATACCCACCCTATGTTCCTAAGAGTAAGGAAGTGGTTAGAATCATAATTTTCCTTTGTGACAAATGTGTCAACTGTAGTTATTGGGACAGTTATAAGTCATTACCCATAAATAGAGACTCTATATGTTCTTTAGGCAACTCAGCTAACTTAAGTGTTAAAGTATACGTGTTAGAGCCACTTTTGATGCCCTCTTAACTTACGTGTTAGAGCCACTTTTGATGCCCTCTTAACTTACGTGTTCTCTTCTGCAGGCTTAGGCCCAAGTCTAAGATAAACGATCAAATCCAAGAGAATTTTCAAACCATTGTCTATTTCTTAAACTAAAACTGCAACTTGGTTTAAGAAATGATATACAATTTAAATATATCTTATTAGGGTAGACTAATTTAAAAAGATACATTAAAATGCTCCATATATGTCTTAATAATCAATCAAGTCCTATATTTCAATTAAGATTGATGTCATCTTTGATGTTAGAACTTAAAGCAATTTGCAATTGATGACTTAAACCCTCCAGCTATCAATTTAAATATCCAATCAAACTTTTATTTCCATCATTACTACCCGATCTAACTCCATTAGCTAACTTATGTTTTCTAATTCACTATAATACTAACACTTAGAGATTTGACCATTTAAATATGTATGTTAACATTATTTAGGGTCATTTGACATATGAAAAGTACCATATCTTAATAAAATTTAGTACTAAAACCAAACCAAATTAAAATGAAATAAAGTGGTGAAAACATGATTTTCTAGTTTCACTATTCTTTTTTTTTTTCCCTAGCCTTAACCTTCACCTATCATTCTTCTTCTTCTTCATCCTTTAAGAGAAATCCATTTGAGATCATAAGAAAAAGTATTATATGATAGCTTCATACCGAATTGAAGATATTTACTTTTACTTAGATTACTAACAACCACTCTTATGTCTCTCTTTCTCCCTTCATCTTCTTATTTTACCAAGTGGTATGTGCATTTAGCTCTCAAAATTTTCGAATATGTAGTTGTGTAATGTTACTTGTGTTTTTTACATATGTTAAGATACATAGAGAGCATGAAAATGAAAAAAATCTCACACTTTTTTTAGTAATTTTTTTTGTTAAATTGAGATATGGAGTTGTTTTCTTTTAAGAGGTTTCCTTGTTAGAGTTATATTTTTGGTCATAAAATGTTGATTCATCAGAATAATAGTTTGCTAGAGAAGAAGAGATGAATGGTTAAATCATATATCACCATGGGTTTTCTGGATGATGAGATGAACAACTAGATTAGTGTTACCATGTGAGATGAATTTGGTGGATTTAGAATATGTACATCAAATTCTTAATTAAGGAAGAGAATATGAAGGTTTTATTTAACGTGAAAGATCAACAAGTCCATTAAAGTGAAGAAAGTAAAAGGAAAAAAGAAAGCAAAGTGATTAGAGATTTAAGAACATTTTGATAACTAAGGTAGCTTTTTTAAAAAAACTTTTGATGGGATAAGTTTAGGTATAGCTTTTTATTTTTTTTTCAAACAAAAAGAACTATTTTGCTTAATTATTATCTCAACATACCATTTCATTTGATCAAGCTAATGAAGTTAACTTAGGTACTAATGATGGCAATGATGAAGTTTAATTAGGTAATTGAGCTGGCATTAGTGAACTTTAGATTGTTAACTGCATATTGACATAAAGTTCAAGTACCAAATTTCATATCTATCCTTTTAATTACAACATTTAAGTATTATTAGGTTTATAATATTGAAATAAATCACGTAAGCACATTAGGAGTGTTGACTATTTAGTGGAGCCATTTGCAAGTTAAAGAGAATAAAAACTAGTAATATAGGGTCTAATATTTAGATTAGGATTAGTGATAAGACCTAAGAATTAGGTTCAATTCAGATACGTTTTAAGGAGATTTAATTTGGTAGACTTGGAATAGGTAGACTAGGTTTTTTGCTCTTAAGCTTGCTTAGTTGTCTCATGTGTGAAAAGTGGAGTTTGAAAAGGTCTTTTGAAGCTTATTTTATTTCGTGGTGGCATTAATAGGCCTTAGGAGGACTAAAATAAGTCTTATGAATAAACATATTGAAGAGGAGTTTCATCTATTTCTTATAACCTTTGGGCTTATTGAAGCTCATATTTATACTTAGGAAGACTAAGAAAGATAAGAAGGCTTCGATTTTAGTTGCTAGATCTTCAGAAGTGATCCAGCAGTTACTTGTAGTGTTTGATCTTAATTGACCATCTCAAGACTATTAGATGGTCAAGATTGGGTGTCAAGCTCTTTAAGTAATCATTTTTCTCTTCTCATTCACAACATTTGCAAGTTTCATATAAATGCCATCTAACCATATATACTAATTAGACTCTCAAAGTTGCACTCTTTATAGGTTTTCACCTACTACATTTTCAAACTTTAATCTAACCCAATACACTTAATTCTTTGCATCTAGTAACAAATTCTACTTACCTAAACATTGGTCAGCAACACCATCAATCCAAGTTTTAATCTTTTACTAAATTTCTTGAATTTTAACATAAATTTTATTATTAAAGTTGTGAATACTTATTTGAATTGTTAGAAGCAGTACAACAAAGCACCAATGTCTCATAATCTAACCTACAACCAAGAATGAGAAGAATCTTCCCAAAAATACGGCGTTTTTTCCACCAAGCTGTAATGATAAAAACTAAGAACAAAAGGAAAGAGAGAAGAATCAGAATTATGCTTAATGCTTAATGCATGAAATTTCCCTTCTTGCATGGTTAAAAGGGAAGAAGGAGGTCTTATTGGCTTAGAGGGAGGAAGGACTGATGGGTAAGGAAAAAAGGAAAAGAAAGAATAAAGAAAGAAAATAGAGAGAGGTAATACATTTTAAAAGAATTGAGTTATTAGGATTTTTGGGAAAAATATTCAAAACATGCCATTGCCATTAAGATTTTGATAAACTCAAACATTATTGTTAATATAAACTAATGAAAAAATTTAGAAAAAATTTTGAGATATTTCACAACTCAAATATTGTTGTTAATGTAAATTGATGAAAATAGCTCTCACTCTTATTATCATATTTGTTAGAAGGGGTGGAAAAGAAAAAAAAAAAACTAATGGGAAATGGAGGAAAATGATTATTGATAATTTAAGGTAGAAAGGAAAGTGGATAAGGTGGGGAGAAGTGGGGAAAAATTTTACCTTTTGCTTTTTTTTTTTTTTGGAACAAAAAACTTTTTTAGTATGGCAAATGTGATAAAGTATCATTAAAAGTACAAAAATTTTATTATTAATAAAATAAATAATGATAATATTAAAAAAAGATAAACCAATCTACTCTTATTTTCTACACATTTATATTGATTAAACATGAAAATGAGGTCAAGACCCTTGTAAGCTTCGTTCCGTTCATTTTTTTTTCTATTTTATTGGTATTTACTTAAACTTTACATTTGACAACAATAAAACACCAAAAAAAAAATGAAAATATAATTCCATATATATCATTTTTTTAAAATTAATTATTCAATTAGAATAATTATCTCTAATGTATAAAAAATATTTTTTTCACTTTTGTTATTTTAAAAGTACGTAAAATTTTATTTTCCAATTCTAACATCTTAATTATCATTTTTATCATAATTATAAAATAAAAATAGATAAAATATAAATAAAACAGTTTTTTAAATATTAGATTTCAAATAAATATAGATTAAATATATATAAAAAAAATTGATAATCCAAACAAGACCATAATTTAGTAATATTAATATTAGTTTTTGGATGAAATGAACTAGATTGTGACAATGTCATCATTTATACCTGAACTTTACAACTTTTTACAATTTTACACTTATATTTTCAACTTGATATATTATATATTTAATTGAAATCTTAATTGTCATTGCAGCTATCTCTATTATTTTCATTTAATACTATTAATACGATCATCATTTTAGCCAATGACATCATGACATGTGTAATTTATGCTTTTTTAATTTAATCATTTTATTTGAGATGGCAACTAAGCATCCACCGCATGTAAAAACTGCCATATCGTGTTCCATAAAATGAAAAACAGCCTAACTAAATTAAAACGAACTTTTAGGAAAATAAAACAAAATTAAAAATCAATCTGTAGGGTATGAAAACCTTAATATTGAAACTAATTTCTAGATAAACCAATAAAGATTGCTAAACCTCGCCGGAGAAGAAGAAGATCGCCGGAGCAGATGATTTGCCGAAGCATCAAATGCCAACAATAACGCATCCGAAACTCCGTTGCCATTTCAGGCTCCACTACACCACTGTAGCTAAATCAGGAGAAGTAGAGAAAATGGTTGCGACATCGCACTTTGTTGGAACAGAAGACGAAAGATGTGGGTAAGGTGTTGGCATTTTGTTTTGATGGAAAAAGTCCATTGTTCTAATAAAGACCAAAGCCCATTTCACAAAACATAATTATTGAATCGAAATAGCGATAAAATTAGAAACTTTACTTTGTACAGCTCAAATGAAGATAACAAACTGAATGCTTAGTGCTTGAGACCATGAATCCGATCAAATGTAAACGAAAGGTAGAGAAGATAGCGAGAGAGAAGAAAAAATTGATTTTTTTTATGGAATTTGTTACATCGGTGCTTTTCCTTTCAACTTCTCTAAAGTAATTTTCCTTTCTTCTAGCTTGAGATTAGACATGGGTTTGGACCTTATTTCAAACCGTCGGACAATTTGATTTAAGGTGTTCATTTGCAGATTAATTTAGCTAAGATTTATTTTATTTTATTGAATAATGATATAACGATATTATCTAATGTAGATTTTTAGTTGGTATTTGAAATAAAAGATTAAATTAAAAAATCATGTAACATACACATGCTATAATATTATTGATTAATCATAATGATTATATTAATAGTGTTAGATAGAGATGAGAAAGGTAGTGATAGTGATAACTAAGGTTTCAATTGAATATATAATTTAACAAGTAAAAAATATAAATGTAAAACTTTAAAAAAGTTATAAAATTTAGATATGGGTGATGATATTGTCCCAACTAGATTTGAATAAAATCGAATTATCTCAAAGAAGTCTGCTTCGCTGAATATCCAGTCAGTCTTCTTTCTCCATCTCAACCCGCTCAATCCCACTCTACATTGTAGTCTGAAAAGAAAAAAATAAACTCTCGTTTGCTTGCTTTGTGTTCTTTCTCTCACCTTCATTTCTCTACATGTCCATCGTTCTCTCTCCACCGAAAAATATACCAAACTATGGGTATTGATATTATTTTACGTATTTCACCGGGAAAAAAGAAGAAGTTATTTTTAGGTAGTGATGGATCATTTTTCAAGATAAGGGTCATTTATTCAGCTAAGGGGCCCACGGGCATGGTTTGTGCCATGCCAAGCCAAAAACTCTTTTTCTTTCTGTCCTTGTTTCTTTTTTTTTTTTTTTTTTTTTATTGGTTGTTGTTGCTTTCCGCCTACATTCTTTAGATTCAATATTTATGGTCCATCCGCTTGCCATCGCTTGCCTTTCAATGTTGACTGGTTATTTCTGGTAAGCAAATATTAGCTCCTTGTATATACTCATTTTTGTTTTTCTCTGATTGCACATGGCATAGTGCTACCGATTTAGATGCCAAAGGAGATTTTACGATATCTTGATTTCTTTCAAATAACGATCCCTTATATTTCTTGTAACGTTGAGTATATTTATAAGATATTAATTATAGTTGTGAAAAGAATAATAAAATTATGGAATAAAGTTTATCTATGGATTCTAGAGGATGATTCCTAAAAAATTTATGCAATAAGATTTTATATAGAATCGTACTTCTACTGCATAATTACGGCTAGAATAACGAAATTTGAGTAGATATATGGTCTTACAATATGATTACAATATAAAACAAAATTACAACATCGTGGATAAATTTAAATTCGTACATTGAGATTTCCTATTTTTTTTTTTTTCATCAAAATTACAAGATTTTTAGGGGAATTGCATTTTCCAACGGATAATTACGGTATATACGATGATTATAAGTTTTTGTAAGAAAAGTTATGCTTTTGGTTTTGCCAATGTGACGTATGCCGCGGCATAGGTGCTCTAAGAGGATTGCTGTTTCCTCGTTTTAGTTACCATAATGGATTAATGCTACTTAACTTGTAGGTTTAACGTTTCTAATTCTGCGTTTGTTGAAGCTTAACTAACAGTCAGTGACATATCCTCATAGAAAATTCGCAAAATAATTTCATAATAATCACGTGATCATTATTTTCTTACCAGTTAATATCGGTAAAAGCCAGCGGGGACTGCAGCCAATATAACAAGTGATTTTGTTGAAAGCCATGTCATATTTATAAACCAACCCCTCCCCCCACCTACCACACCCCTCACTAGCAATCTCCATAGATAGAGAAAGGAAACAGCCATTCAAATGCAACTGCTGGCTCCCTCAACATCATTTTGCCATTCAGTAATGTTGGGTCTAGTGCTGCTGCTTCTTCCTTTTCTGCTTCTTCCTGTACTGCAGCTACCCTCCATTGCTTTGTCCCAGAATGTCACTACCACATTGCCAGGATATCCTGGAGATCTTCCATTCTACCTTGAAACCGGGTCAGTTACTTAAGAGTCCTAGACTACGTAGTGCATCCAAGACTCCTCTGATTTTATTTCCTTTTCTTCCATGTTGGTTTCCTTAAAATGGGATTGTGTTGTGAATGCAGATACATCGGTGTGGGTGAACTGGATGCTGTGCAGCTATTTTACTATTTCGTTGAATCCGAGAACCCTAAGGACGATCCTCTCCTGCTGTGGCTCACTGGAGGACCCGGTTGTTCTGCTTTATCTGCCTTGATATATGAAATAGGTACTGTAATCGTATGCTCACTCCATTCACCACAAATCCAACTAAAAAGGAAAAATGAGACCAAGCATTTGCCTCGTTAGTTCATTTTTCTCAGTGAAAATGCAGGAGCAGGACATCAAGAAAGAAAAGTGGATGAAATCTTGCCAGTTTACTCATAATCATTTAAAAGAGTAATAAATATCAGATTCATCCGAAAAAAAAAATGACATTCTAATTTCTAGCCTTTCTTTCGTGTTTTTTTTTTTTTTTTTTTAATTTATAGTTTGGAATCTCATACTAAGACATTCAGTAATTGAAGTTGTTTGAATCTTGGGCCATCCAAGAGATTAAAGCTATTAAATGCGTAATATATCACAAATTAACTCTTCCATTACTTGTCTACTTAAAAATATTTAGTTAAATGACTGTATAGTGATATCAGGGGCGTTCTATCTCCAATACAAGTTTGAATTTTGAATTACATGACTTAAGATTGGTACGCGCTTTTATAAATTTATAGGCTGATTGTCCAAGAAAAGTAGACAGAATCGTTTCCGTTTGATGTTGTCACTTGTAGGTCCATTTACGTTCAACTATACAAATTCAAATCTTGCAAGCAGACCGACTTTGCAATTGAACCCGTACTCATGGACCAAGGTACCAGAGTTAATCTATCATGACAATTATGACAGTTATCCAATATGCACGAATGGCCCGTCTCTATTATGTGATTAACAACGATACTCTTCCAGGTTGCAAACATCATTTTCCTTGAGGCACCGGTCGGTACCGGATTTTCATATGCAAGTACTACGGAAGCATACGTTATCAACGACACTCTCTCCGCAGCAGAAACCTATGAATTCCTTAGAAAGGTACATTCCTCAAAACACGCTAGTCTTCGCATAATCCCTACATAATCTCCCAAAGAAACACATGATAATTACATAAATAGGAATTCGTTCAACTGATTTGTCTTTATCTGGAAATACACTAACAATTAGGGATCATATATTTTTGGATACTTTTATAAAATAAGTAAATAAATAATACTACTACGAACTACCCCCTCAAGTGGATTCTTATCTTACATTACAACGGTCTCTAATCTTTATGGAGTCGTTTAGACGAAATCAGGTCATTTGACTTTCTGTTGATTAAGTATACCATTTATCAGGTAGTACAGAGTTTCGTGGGATTTCCATGAAATACGAATTGTCATCGATTGAAGTCAGCTACCATTTACTCACCCTTCTTTTCGAACATATTTGTGGTCAATCTTTCGTCATCGTACTCCGTGCCAGAAAATGCTCTTTTTTATTTTTTATTTTTTATTTGGTCAAACACCGTAGACGACCTTAATTTTGCGAAATAAAATTTGAAGAAACATCTAACAATTAGATACTATTAACTTGAATTCTAGCACACTATCATTATGTGTAACTTTCCCCTTTAATAAAGAGTCTAAGGATATTGAATTACTGAAGAAGAATCGATGAAAGAATTAGGTGTATAAAAGCGTCATATATTAGGGTAAACGTGGTTAGGTCTTGTTAGGATTTTTTTTTTTTTTTTTTTTTTCAGAATCAAAACAAAATCTTAAAAATATGATTCAATTTTTAATCACTTTGAATCAACCATGTACTTCAGATCGAGAATCTATCAAAACCATAATAATTCTATTGATTTTGGTTTCGTTCAGTTCACTTATTGAACTATAATTTGTACTTTAAGTTATTTAAATGCATCATATATAATCTCAAATCATAAGTACTAACTATTGGTAAGTTAGTTGCTAAAGTCAATATTCATAAAATTATGGAATTTCAAGTGTATCTTAACTATTACATTTATTTATAGAGTTAACATATGCATATGACATAAATTTTTATCTATCTATCTATATATGAATATATATATCCTAATAACCGGAGTTATAAACTTTATATGCATATATATTTCAAATGAATATATATATTTAAATTTATATAAAAACTATGTTACAAAAAAATAATTTTTAAATTACAAGTAAAACGTTAATTTATTTCTTATAAACGGTTTGGTTTTTTTGATTTGGTTTAGATTATTTATTCAGACTAACCATAAATTATTTTATTTGATTTAGATTGGGAATTTTTGAAACCATATTAGAGAGGAAAAATTATGTCTCAGTTTAGTTTCATTTGGTTTATGGTTTGGTTAGCACTTTTTTATTTTCCCACCTTCAATAATACCAATTAATTTTTTTGGCAGCTTGCAATATTTGAAAGTCTTTAGCACTCTTTTTGGTTTCAAATTCACTTGCTTCATAAATATTTATCATTAGTTAAATATCTTTTATATAACCAAAACTTTTGTAATTTAATAATATAAATACTAGTTTTTTTAATGAGACAGATCACATAATTACCCATGCAAGTGGATAACCATTGAGCATCCTATGGAGGTTATCATTTGTCACAACCTGTCAGATAGTCTAATAGTGACAAACCATCATATATATTAAAAGTAATCAATTGACACTTTCTTTACCTATTAATTACTTCCGAAGAGTATATGAAGCGTCAGCTCTAGAACAAATTGTAGAGTAGTATGGATTTATTGGTACAAAATAAAATTTTACATCACATTATAGAATAAATGGTACAAAACTTGTAGAGCTATGGAGTCTTTCTAATAATTGATATTACATACCATTACAATTAAAGAACTTATAACATAATAACTATAAATTTTAATATCTTTTCACACTCTTCCCTAAAATCCACTTTCATCTTCTTTAATGCTAAATCTACTTTTATTTTCTTTAATGCTCACTAAAGGCTTGGACCTTCCTAGATACATTTAGTAAGGTTCCTATAAAAAGTTAGAGTTATAAGGGTGTAAGTTATAATTAACTTAATGAGATCTCTACTCATATCAACTTTCAAGCAAATCAAGCAAATTTAAAAAAATATACAATACAATCAATCAATTAAACATAGGCAATAATACATGCAACCAATCTAGGGTATATTCCCCTTGCTTGACTTTAGGTTGAAGATTAGTAGTGTCTCCAGTAGCCAGGTGTCCATATTTAGCATATGGAGTTTCTTAGCATGACATCCTCGACCGTTGTAAAGCAA
The DNA here is from genome assembly GCA_024138015.1 of Lumnitzera littorea. NCBI lineage: Eukaryota > Viridiplantae > Streptophyta > Magnoliopsida > Myrtales > Combretaceae > Lumnitzera > Lumnitzera littorea. Next base: position 58,928,893 of record JAMXBB010000010.1, read on the forward strand.
GAGCTGCAAAATCTCAATTCTTGGCTGAACCAATATCCATATCAACATAATGATCAAAAGATGATGCCCTTTGATTGGTTTCAAAAGAACCAAATAAGTAACATCCTACTTGATCTCATGAGAGAACTAATCTCTCGATTATCTAGGAGAACTAAATAAATGTTTAACCTAAAATCTACTATAATACTTAGGATAAAGGATCTTCTGGTTAGCCATAAGAATAAAAGGAAATGTATATAATGGCCTGTAAAAAAGCTATAGGAGAAGGATCTCTTGATTGGTCTCTAAAAGGCCCAAATGAAATATTAAGAAATGAATGCCTTCCTTGATCATCAAATGACCTGGAATTAATCAAATTCTTAATCAGCCTCCAAATGTATATAAACCCAAAATAGAATAATGGATACAACCTTATCTAATACGCGACCATCCTTAAAGTTAGTTTATAAAAGACGGGGAAGATTCTCATCTTCCCATTCTTTATATGGTAATGGTGGTAGAAATAAATTTATGCAGTATATTATACATGACCATTTTTACATTAAAGTTCTGATTTGCTTAAGGTTAATTAATAAGTGATCAACCAAATATCAAATACTCACGTATGAATACATCACATCACAATCATCAATCATATTATTTAGAATATTTTATAATATTTTTGCAAGCAATTTAAACAAATTAAGTACAAGCACTTTCCTAATACCCCACACATAAACCGATTGATGTATATATAAACAAATCAAGCATAAGCACTTTCTTGATACCTTACACATAAATCGATTGATGTATATATATTTAAAGTACCACTAACTATAAATATAAGCAAGTGATACTCATTATGGATACTCATATGCTCATTACTATTACTTGTCATAATAGTCTTTAGGTAGCTCAAACTTATAATCACCTAAAAAAAACACAATAAGAGATAAATACTAAATATACATATATAAGATTTCTTTATTGGTTATAGTCTTATAGTTTTATAAAATCTTTTAGTCAATTAGTGTTATGTCTAAATTGTCCTTGTTGTTTCATGTCCATAATCTTTGTAATAGGCCCAATCGTCAAGATATGTACTCGTCATAAAGATCCGCGCATGAAACTTTAGCATCATTATTTAGATATGGATTTGTCCACTTGTTTCCTTTAAGTTCATTATTAAGTTATTTTGGAAAAGAAACATAATCTTTAAGTCTTGATATTGTAGAGATTTAAGATTTTGATAAAAATAAAGGTTTTTTTTTTTTTTGGTTTTTTATAGAAAACATGTCTTATCATTCTTTGGAAATTTTTACACATAAGAAAGGCTTTCAAAAGAGATTTTGACAAAGATGTCAGTTTTTAAGGTTTCTTTTCAAAAGAGGGACATATTTTAGCTAAGATAAGATTTTGTTTATCATAAACTTGGTTTTTAAAAATAGTTGACAAGTTTGAAACTTACATGAAGTAGAGAAGTAGATGAAAAGCTTTTAGTTGTTTTGAAAAGGATTTTTAGAGGAAGGTTACAAAAATGAAATCATTCTTGGAAAAACATTGAAAGTTTCATAAAATAACTTTATTAAAAGTACTTCTTCATTCATTTGAGAATCTTGAAAATCTTTTTGATTATAGGAGTTTAGAAGAATCTTTTAACTTGAAAAGAAGACTTTATGAAATCAAAGATAAGTTGTTGGTTGTTGGTAAGTGTTGCTACCTTTTAGTAGAGAGTTGCTTTTGAAAACTCAAAAACAACCCACTAGACTTTGCTGTTGGCGTTGGGTGTTAGGTGGGAGAAGTAGAATGATGGTTGGTTTGTAGAATGAAGTTAAAAGGAAATAGATGGATGTAGTGGAAGATGTGGTCCCAAAAGTAGTAAAGTATTCCTATTTATTGAAGTTGCTTAAAGGAATTGAAGTCATAAGGATTAGAACACGTCTTGCTGAAAGGAGTTAAATTCTTAAGGATAATGTTGCATGTTGTTTATGTCCCTTTTATGCTTAGTTATGTTGATGACTTGGTAAGGCATTAATGGAAGTTGATGAGTTGGATGAAAATGACATGAGGAAAACAATTTGGATTTCTCTTCTTCCATTCACATGGTACATATAATAGTTTAAGGTTCTTCCACTTGTTTTGAAAGTTGTTCATTAAATATTAGAAGAAATGTTGAGATATGGTATTAAGATGCTTGTTTCTTTATGATATTAACCTAAATACTTAGTTGTTAGTTAATTAGTTTTAGTTAATCTAGGGTTAAAGTGCTCATATGATGGATCTTTAGTTATTAAGATGTTATTTTCCTCTTAACCATCATTTTTGACTAAGATCGATCTGCTTTGACTAGGTTTCTCTTTAAGTCACTTTTATGCTTATATGAAAGTGACACTTAAATGACATGTGTAAATAAGGTGGTAGATAGATGATGAAAATGACATTTAGATAACATGTAGATAAGGTGGTAGATGAATTATGAAAGTGACATTTAGATGTAGATAAGGTGATGAAAATGATACCTAGATGTAGATAAGATAATGAAAATGATACTTAGATGTAGATAAAATGATGAAAATGACCTTTATATGACATGATAAAGTGGTAGATAGAAAGTGAAAGTGATATTTAGATGATATATAGATGGCACATCCTCACACCACTTTGCCTCTTGAATCCATCTATTCCACTTTTTAATTGTTTGATAGATTTGGTCTATATGACATGATAAAGTGGTAGATGGAAAGTAAAATTGACATTTAGATGACATATGGATCTCACATCCTCACATCACTTTGCCTTTTGAATCCATCTATTCCACTTTTTAATTATTTGATAGATTTTGGTCCTTATTTTAAATGAATTAGCATGGTTATGTTAGGTTTAGAGTAGATTTATAATAGTTATGATAAGCTTTTAGGTTAAAATTTTTATTAAAGTCTTTAATTCCTAAAAATTTCATTTTAAGACTACAGGAGTTAATGTTTAGTAGTACTTATGAAGTTTACAAATAGTCTAGACTGCCTCTCAAATCTCGATTTTAGCTTATTTTGAATATATCTTTAAATTATATTCTAGTGATTATAGACTTATATCAAAATTTTTAGGGATTTAAATTAACACACATAAGCAAACAAAAAGAACAACAGAAATACGCATTTAAAATTTGGTGAGTTATTGTTGAGTTGACATGCACTTACAATAATAATGGGTAACCTTTATTTATCTTATGGGGGTTATACCCAATGTCATACCTCACCACTACTTATATTGGTGGGTTATGACTTATTGTTGTCCATTGTCATTTACTGGTTATCCATATGCTTAAGATTTTGAGGGAATCTTTTCGTTTTAATTTTTTACATTGTTTTTTTTCCCAATTTTGTGCAATTTTTACTTAATTTTAGTACATTATTTTAAATTTATTTAAAATATTATTTTATTAATTTAATTATTATAAATCAATAGAAAATAGTTACATAAACCTCTACAATTAGTACTTAGTAGTAAAATATAGATCATGCTTTGTGAAAAGACAATACACTGGTTATGAGTTAAGAGAAACACTTGAATATTGGACATATTTTTATAGTTATTTGTTATTTGAAAATATAGAATGACTTAAATCAACTATATATCATATGATATTAGCAACGATAATGATGTATACAATCTAATTGTAACTGATATCATGACTAACTTCGGATTTTTTTTTTTTAAGCAAAAGGAGGAAAAATCTCACTAGTGATTTTGAATCTCTATCTCTTTTGCTATTTGAATTGAACACTTTCAAAATTAAGCCATTTCCAAATATGTATTATGGGTTCATCGGTCAAAGTTCTCCATCCAACTCTAACCAAAGAGGAAAGCTCAAAATTCTTTAAATTCCTCTTTGGTTCATTAAAATTGAATATTCCATAACATATATGTTATATTTCAAACTCCACTTGCGAGTAAGGCATCTCGAATTGAATCACTAGAATCTTCCAAGTTTATAATAAGTTTGGTGTCTAAAAGATCGTCCTACAAGAGGGCAATCAAATGCCTGTCAAGTGAACTAATTGACTAGACACATGAGCATATTACATATACATTCTAGAAACAATGATGTATCAATGAACTCATAACAACTAATTTCAAATTACGTAACTTCCATGTCTTCATCTCAGCCATTCACACAAAGGAAGCAAATGCCATTTCATCGCGAATTCTCGACGCGATACAATCGGCAGTCCGCTGTCCGCTCATAGCATTAGGCTTAGGCGCCTGGAGTAATCACTCCATTCTGATTTTTCAACTCGTGACAGCCTTTGGTAGTCGATCCATAACTTACCAATCTCCGCCAGACCTCAGTGACGATATCACAAGTCGTTCAATTTCAATTTCAATTTTCTTTATCCATTCCCAATTTAAATTTCATTCTGATTTCTCAATCCAATTTAGCCATCATATCCAGTCCAACAGTAGGAACGATTTTTTTTTAACCTCTTTCTCTTTTATTTGTCGAAAGTAGGAACAATTGCTTGAAATCGCCACTTTTGTTAACGTTCCCAACTAGTGAAGCCATCAATATTCGTTTTGATCCCTATCTATTCCGAATGGCCATGGATCTCAGCACCAAACTGAATTCAAGATGCTTCATTACAGACAGCTTTCCTACCTACTTTTAGCCAGCATCAATTGATCGCAACCCCGCTTCACCTTAGGAGGTCTCACAATTCATGAATACACGAAACTTGACACTGGAAAGTGCAATCCTAGTTCAATTATATATTCATTTTGCAAGTTATGTAATTATACAACAATTACAAGCACAATCATCAAACAAACCGAAACAGTGTCACTCCCTCACTTGTAACGTTCAAATCCTGCAACATCCTACGTTCGATTTCCTACATAAATAGCAAATCATTATTTAATGATTTGCCTCTGTTACCAGAGGATTTGGTATTCCATGGATGTGGTCGAGTGAACCTTCACGAATGCTAGAACTCCATTCCAAGCTCGGCTAGTATCGGTTAACTAAACTTCTACAGCATGTAACATTCTAGTTTGGTCTGTTAAACCTGTTGTCAGCCTCCCTTCTGAGGTTTTAACTTAGAAGTTTAGCTTATAAATAAATTCATCTCATAAATGTCATTATTATAGATAATGTTATAAAAAAAAAAAAAAACCATGTATAATAATGTTTGAGGTGTGTGATGCAGTGGCTTATCCTCCATCCGAAGTTCCAAAATAACCCGTTTTACGTTGCGGGCGATTCTTACTCAGGATTAACCGTTCCAATGGTCGCTCTGAAAGTATCTGATGGTAATGGATATTATACCCTAATCTTTCTCCTAAGCACGATTTTTTCTTTTTGGCTTAATACTTTGTATTAGTCATGGATTGATTTAATTCGTTCATACGATGTTTATTTGTCATCCAAAAAGATTGCATTTAGTTTGTAATATGTTTTAACTTTCTGTTTTAGGTATTGAAGCCGGTTTGAAGCCATTAATAAATTTGCAGGTGCATTGATTTTTCCTAAAATGATATATTTATCAAGGAAATCAAAGTGGTTGAACTACGGATGGAACATAATTGTTATAGTTGTGATATGGAATGTAGGGCTATATTCTTGGGAATCCTTTGACAGTTCTGCACGATGATTTGAATTCCAGAGTTCCATTTGCTCATTCAAAAGCCCTCATACCAGATGAACTTTTTGAGGTACTATGATATCCATCTCTATATATATATATTATATACAAAACTGAGTCTAACAATCAATTATTTTTCTTTCAAATAAATGCATATAATGAATTGGCTTGGTGATCTGCAGGGACTCAGGACAAGTTGCAACGGTGAATATGTTAATGTTGATAAAAATAACTCTGCCTGCGTGGATGACCTTAAAGTTGTGACGGGGGTTAGTTATCATCCAAGTAAAGAGAGGAACATTTTTTTTTCTTTTTTTTTTTTTTCTTTACATTTTATAATTTGATGGCTTTATCAATTAATATGGAATTGAATTATAAATTGTTTACAGTGTATCGAGTGGGTGAATAGCGCGCAGATATTGGAACCAGCTTGCGACCTTAATTCACCCAAACCAAAGGACTTGACCAAGTGGGATCGAGGTATTACGAGTGAAGATGATAATCCTCAGCTTTTACTTGAAGGATTCCAAGCTCTTCAACGCTGGTGCCGGGTCTCTCTCTCTCTCTCTCTCTTCCCCATTGTTATATTCATATAGAATGAATTTTTACAACAAACATAGAAAAAACTAACAAAAAGAAACCTAACCACTTTGATAAGGATGATTATCGATTCTGTATCCGTTCCATCGATTTAGCGATTTGGGAATGAATCCACTAGTTTTGGATTACTAAAATCGAAGTAGAATCTGCTCAATGTAGCTCACGTGGTTTTAACCCATCTTAGCAAGTTCAAGGTTTCCTATTATGGCTTTAGGCTGTGTTTTTCTGTCTCAAATCCACTTGGGGCCAATAGGAGGCATTCGTTCGTAATACTGTACAGAAAAAACAATATCGAATCGCATTGAAAACCGAACCACATTATAAAATAAAAAAAAAACTAAATTTTCATTCGGTTCGAGTTAATTTACAATTTAGTTTGTGGTTCGGGGTTTTTTTTTTCTCCACTCAACCTAAAGTGCTTGAAAGCTGGGATCAAACTTACGCCATCTTGGTTCTCAATCCATGCTCCTTACCGTTGGGGTCGATGACCCATACCCTATTATGTTGTGCGAGCAAAATTTATCTCATCAAAAGCGGCCTAAGGTGCCTTAATAATAATGAATTAATTCAGGGCGAAAATAAATCCAAACTTCTTTTTATCATATCATATTTATTTACATATACATTTACATGAAAAACCTAAATACAAGTATAAAAATGATATTTTAAAGAAAGATTAATTTGAATTTTTTGTGTTTCGATTTAATTTGATCTAGTTTGCATTAGACCTAATTTAATTAAGGCTTTGTTTGAAACTTAAGTATTCCAAACTTATTTCTTTAAGAGTAATTAAACTGATCTAAGATCAAATTTGAAAAAAAATTTGATGTTTTCCTCGAAGAAATTGAGTTGAACCAAAACACCTTTATTCATTTGGGGCAAATTGTTATTTTATTTTATGAGGACAAAAATGAGATATCTATTATGCTACTAGGCTTTTGCCAAATTGCTACCTTAACTATAGCCTTTAGTCCAATTACTATAGCTTAAGCAACTAGCTTCCGTTGATCTTCTCTATCCTCCCTGTAAGTTTTGCTCTCATGTTATGTTATATTAGTTTAAATGGAACATGATATGATTATCATAGCAACTCTATCACCAAGCTGTTAAATGCTATCTTCATCGCCTCCATGAAAAAAAAAAATATCGATGATAATGACATCCTCCATGACCGATTGAGCAGGATATATCTACAAGGTTGTTGTCACTATATTCCATCTTCTTTCTTTTCCTTAGGATTGGAAACACTACAAAAGAATGGTTTTCCAAAAAGACTGATGTTTTATGCCTATTATTTGTGCAGTATTGTATATACGAGTTATATTGTGAGAGAACATCGAATAACTTTATAAGTAAACGGTTGCTTTAATTAGGATAAATTGCAAATATACCATCTTATGCTTAACTAATATGTATTTATCTTTTATACTATTGAAGTTGAGTATTGAAAAATGCACTTTTAATTCGATATTATTATTTTGTTATTAGAAAAAATAATTAGAAAAGACTAAAACTAGAAACATGAGTAAAATCAAGGACAATTGATCATGTAGGAGTTTGAAAGCAATTTGTTAAAAACTTAGGAGTCCAAGTTCTTAATTTCAAAGTTTAGAGGGCTAAGCTTATATATATAATAGGGTGTTCTTATAATTTATCCTTTACTTGATACAAACTCATCATAAGGTTTACCTACTCCTTCTCTTAGGACTTTTACGTTAGACTATTTTCTTAAGATGAAAAGTCCACACAAACTATTAATATAGGAAAGATTTTTTTTCAAACAAGGATGTTATCAATAACTAATTAAAGGACTAGGATGAGACCTATGAAGAAACTTGATGGTAGAGGGGCTTCTTATGAAGATATAAAAAATAGTAATAGATTTGAGGAAATTTTGGTCAAGTAGTAGGTTAAACTAGGAAAGATTATACATTAAGTAGCATGAAGGAGTAGCTATAAATTAGGTAGTTTTGAGAAATAGTTATCCCATGCCTAATGTACAACCAAATAAAGAAATACCTAGTTTAGGTGAATGAATTATCCTTTATCTCAATTCTTAGTAGATTTAAATATTTAACCAAAAGATTAGCACCATATTGTATAGTTATCATGTGCTAACAATGCTAGTGAACACATTCATTGTAAATTTTTGTAAAATTATACAATAATTAATTTCTTCTTTTTTTTTTTTTATTTGTAGAGCTATAACTATTTGCTCTCTTACATTTGGGCCAATGATAAACTTGTGCAAGAGGCCTTGAACATTAGACAGGTATGCATACAAGAATATGTTATGAAACTGTTCTTGTTAGTTGTATATTTAGGCTTTCCTTATTGATTCTTTCATAACATGTGGATGATTTTTAGGGGACCATAAAAGAGTGGTTAAGATGCAATAAAAGTTTAGCTTACACCGAAGATATTTATAGTAGCCTTAGCTACCACATTGAACTTATAAGAAGGGGATATCGCATGCTTATATACAGGTAAACTTAATTAATTGTTTCATCTTATCTTTACAATAATATACATCAAATTTATTTAATCCACTTTTCTTGAATGCAAAAGTATTTTGTGCTCTCACAATAGTAAGATATTTTGAAATATAAAATCTTAGCAAATTACCTGTATCAAATGTGATCTTTATATGTTTGTTTACACTCAAAATCATTTATTTTTTTATTTTTCTTGAATTCTATTAATTTAATGGTAAGATTTACACTTTTTTCAAGAACTCTATTGTTAAGTTGACCATATTTGTTATTAATTACCATTTAATTTATTGCATGTAAAATGTCTTATTGTAAATCTCTTAAGCTCATGTAACTATAATATGGTAATAAATGTTATATATTTTTTTCTCTTTACAGCGGGGATCATGACATGGTCATTCCATATCTTGGTACTTTTGATTGGATTAAAGCATTAAATTTGACACTTACTTATGAATGGCAACCTTGGTTTGTAGAAGGCCAAGTTGCAGGGTGAGTTCTTTTCGTCTTTTTATCTTAATCGAAAACTCTTATTTTTTTTTGTTGATTTTCAGTAACAATTTGATATAATTTTAAAAGTAAAATTGAGAAGCCAAAGTTTTAAAATAATGGATGAAACAATATTCGATATGAAGCTCATTTTGAATGTCTAAGTTCTTTTAATGAGAAACTTTTTTCATCTTTGAAGGTATACAATTCAATATCACCACAAAAAATCTCGTCTTACATATGCTACTATGAAGGTAAGAAGCATCCTTTTAAACTATTTTGATAAGAAGTCTCTATGTTTCTACTCCAACTTTTTTTCTTTATATTAAAGGTCTTCCATATCATAATGTGCATCACATGTATGGTCCTTCAAGTGCTTTCAATGTTATACTACTTTTAGATGGTCTTCTTTATGGTTTTATTAACTTTTTTCCCTTTGAATTTAGTATCTTCTATGTCATGATTTGCATTGTATGTATATCATTCAAGTTTTTTTGATGTTTTAATGCATTTGCAAAGGGTATCAGTTATGATTTTTAATAAACTTGGCACTTAAATTATGACGTGTAAAACTCAAATGGTAACATATGAAACATAAATTCTAAGAATTGAAATTGTTAATCCTTTTTTACCACTTCATGTGAGATCAAGCATATGTCTATACTTGACTTATGCATATCAAGTTATAACACTACCGTAAAATCCAAAACATTTTTTCGAAATCCTTATTACATAATCAAATCATCAAACTCTATCATTCTTATTACAAAAATGATAATCAAAGTTGACAGTCTTTATTATTTTAATTCATAATCTCTAACTCTATCACTTATTTTGCTTTAAGCATGCTAACTCAAGAGTAATAGTTTGGAGGGGAAAAATGTAAATAATAAAGGGATTGCTTTTGCTTAGTGAGCACTTGTAGCCATCCCAACATACATGAGTACACTTTATTCACTTTGGAAAATTTTGACACATCCACTTATACCTTAAATCTCATTTAAAGTGTGCAAGTCAAACAATTTACACCTCATTTGATTTTCATCTCCAACTAATATTCATTTTACAAATTCTCATTAATTTTACTTGTTCTCCCCTTTTAGATGATCTTCTCCTTATCCCTTGTGAGAATATTAATTCCCTCAACAAATATAGGCTAAGCGTAAAACTTATAAAGCCTCTAGCAATTATGAACTACAATAGCTTCTTGACTCTCTATATACCTTAGTCATCATGTAGTGAATCTCTATACATGATGATAGAGTTTAAGACATACACTTTTCTTTTGAATGAGTCACTTTATGCTTTGTAAGGGAGTAATACTCTCTAGACAACAAAGATTCCCAATTTGAGAAACTTTGTAAACATTTGAGTTAACAAACCAATAATAGATGAATTATCTTTTTCAATCATTATGACTATGATAAAGTCGTTTAACAAACAAGTAATGGGTATTTCTTATCATTCATTTCCCTTCCACTTCATTGTTAACTAATAAAGTGTTTACATTAACACTTGTCCTGCTCATTGTAACATTATTATACATTTATATTTGTTTTGTCATAACTATATTATATTCTTATCTTGCACTTTTCACAAATAGTAGTTTATTTATTTGACAATCATATAGCATTTTGAAAATCAATCAAACAAAGCAATAGAAATACTTTCGATACACATCTAACAAAATTATTTCACTTGACTAATTTGATGTGATAACAAGTTAATAATCTAAATTCATGTGACATCATGTTAACAATTAGCATATTTGAAATGCATGAATCTCTCGAATTTTCTTTCTTGTCATTCTTTTATTTGTTGTTATTCATGATAAGATTTGACTCTAGGGTACATTTTTAGATTGACTAATTCTTATTACAACCAGTAGTTGCCTATTAATGTCAAACATCTAGGAATACTTTAACTAATTGAACTCCTTACTTTATTTGGTTAAAGTCATTTATTACAAGACATAATATTTTGTAGTTAACTTTCTAAGATTCTAAAAACTTCTTTTTCTTTATTAATCACTTACCTTCATGATTCTATAGTTTTAATTTAATGACTAAAAGTCATACTTCATCTAACCACTAATATGATGTTTTCATATTACAGCTCTTTAGGATTCAGTTCTAGTTGTTGAACGAATTCATTACTTAATCATTCATTATGATTCAATACTTTCATATAATAAAACTATTCTTTATTTATGCATGCTAATAACTTTAGAATACAAATACCATTTTCTTAGATACCTTAATCCAATTCGCTTATTCTTCTCTTTATAAATGTAAAAAGTGAATTGTCTCTAAGAAATTATATAGGAAGTTATTGTAGATCAATGCATGTTAAATGAATTGTGTCCTTAATCAAGCCTTTTCTTAGAATTCACTCATTCATCTCTCCACTCTCTTTCATTATCTTTTAAAAGGAAAAAAAAAAAATATCAATATTTTTAGTGTTGTTCTTTCTCTTTTGCATCCTCTTTCTTTCTCCCTCTTCCTCTTCATATAACACCTTTAATATTTGATCTTTTTTGTGAGCCTCAAATGCTTTCTATTATGATGACTAAGTTAGTCTATCTTATCTTAATTGATCGATAGATTATAACATCTAGAAAGAAGAAGCCATAATATTATCTTATTTAGTTATATTGAAAAACACTATAATGACATCCATACCCATTATATAAGCTAGATGCAAAAATATATAAAAAAGAATACCCAATATGTACTTAGTTCTGTAAACATTTCATATGAGATATATGTAAAAAGATGCAATGATGTGAATTAACTTTACAGGGGGCAGGACATACAGCACCAGAATATAAGCCAGCAGAATGTTTTGCCATGTTTGAGAGATGGATTGCTCATTACCCACTCGAGATGGATAACAATTTAAAACCTAAAAGATCAATATTTACAGTTTAGTTATTCATTATTTATATATCATATAAGTGAAAGTTGTTGTAACTTGTGCACAATTTGTCGAGATAGTTTTAATGTCATTATGAATACTATCAATAAAGACAAGTATTTGTTGTACATGTATACTTTCTACTTATTTATGTTTTATGGTAAAAGTCTCATAGATCAATTAGAATATGTCTAGGATAATAATAGAAATATATTCTCAGTGAGAATTTCATGATAACTTACTATCTAAAATAGTCTATAGATAAATAATAAGATGGAAAATAGATATTTAGACTAGCAAATTATATGACTAAAGTCAATCTCATTAGATGAGAGATAGAAATCTAAGTTAAATAAATGGGAACCTAAAGTTAAGTGGGTACTCTTCACACAACTTACCAATGGAGGATATAACATACTCGATGTTATTGATCCCTTTACTATATGAACCAGTATAAAGAATCCCTAAACTTGATGTTGATAGTGGATTTGCTCGGTACTACGTTGACTTGCTTTAAATGAGTCAAGAATCGCTAAGGATCATGCCTTTAGTTTGGTCTTATTATGGTTAACCACTTGGTCGCTACCACTTGATTGATAACTCGGCAATTGACCCCTTGTTGGAGCATCTATAGCTCAATATCTCTCCTACCAAAATCACTAGAGACCCAATTGTTAAGGCCTAGTATAAGAAAGTTCAAATAGTCAAATATGGGTACAAGCAGTTTAGTAGTTAACCAGAGAACAACTGTTTAACCACCTACTTCTCCCCATGATTTGCACATGACTAAATTCAAGAGATACCTCATGTTATTGCCGGTTCAACCATCTACCACTATGGTTATAAGATAAAGGCCTATAAATATAGGAATACGCTCTCTATAAGAACTCTCTATGCACTTTGTCTACTTGACCTTATATTCTTCCTAAATACAAACACTTTTCTAACATAGGCATTGGAGTGGCTATGTTGGAGTAGTTTCAACACCCTAAAGCCTTATGTTTGTTCTTTTGCAGAGAACAAAATCAACTTAGATTCTAACAACATTTTAGTTTGGCATCGTTTGTATTTAAGCCCTAACATGGTGGCTAAAACTTGATTAACAAAGAATGTTGATGGTACTATTGTTAGGGTGGTGGTGGGGTAGGAGACATCATTTAGATGATGATTGGCTGGCTAAGTTAGAGTGACTCTACGGTAACCTAATTGGGGAAAATCAACAACTTACATGAAAGAATGATGAGAATTTAAACTTGGTACACACTAATATGTTGCCAAATCAAAGTAACGAACAAGGCCATAACAATGGGGAAAATTTAGATGACTTCATTTAGTCCTTTAAATAGCAAGCCAAGCAGGCTAGAGCTTAAGGAACTTAAGCCCTTGCTCTAAATAGCCCAAACAAGGAAATGCTCCATAGTAACCATATCATGTAGGCCTATCACATGTTAATGCTCCTACTTTTATAAGTAAACAATTCCTCTTGAAGAAGAGACCATTCATCCTAGAAATTCTAGAGGAAGTTAGTCTTCACCATATCAAGCTCTAACGATTTGGGACTTATGATGTGACAAAAGACTTAACGGACCACTTAGAGAATATTTAGCTAAGTTGCATGACCTTTGATGCTAACCGTGACCAAGAACAAACAAGATCGATCATTGAATAAGTCCAAGCTTGTAGAAAGCTTAAAAAGAAGTGATGGTGAATGCGCGAAAGGACAAATGTAAATAAAGAGTAAGCAAAACCTACGAATAACTCCAATGGATATGATGCACCAATGGAACTTTTAAGGACTCATGGCACAACTCAATATGACACACGAGATAGTCCGGTGAGGTTACTCGCCACCTAGCCTTGCTTAAGGGTTAGTACAAGAGTGATGTCGAGAGTAAACAGGTAGTGTTTATGTAAGGAAGGAAAATGCTTAAGTGTATTAATATAATCAATTTGATTGTTATAGCTATAAGTATAAGGTTATTTATACCTAAGAAGTTAGGGCAACATGCCTAAAAAGGAAAAGACAAAAAGGGTATTATCTTAAATAAGTAATGCATAAGAGTACAAAAGGGTAAAAATGAATAGTCTAGAAAAGTAATGGTTAGTAGAGTAGATTCTACACGTGGTCTTGTATATGTGGTAATGATACATTGGCGAAACCATTGGAGGATGCAAACAAAAGTGAACGGATAGGTTGCTTGTCCGAGTAGGGGTGGCTAAGAATTAGTTCAGAGTCTCTCTTAGCATACCGTTTCTCGGCACACAATCTTCGAGAATTAGGCAGTCATTCGGCTTGGCATAAAGAGTGACTTAGCAAAAAAGTATTTGGCTTCGATAGGAGTCGGCTGGAGTAGAAGAATCTGGCTTACCAAGCCTTCTAGCTTTCGGGCTCGGCTGTGGGTCAAAGGCCTAGGAACTTGATTACTATCAACCTTAATGATGTCATTGCTTGTTAAGCCTTCCCATCAAAGTGAAAGAATGCCATAATCACAAGGTTCAATCATTTAAAGCCAAGCATTATTAATTATTTTGATGATTTAGTGGAGGAGTTCTTGCAGTACTTCCTTGCTAGAAAACTCTTAGTGAAGGATTCTTTTGTCATTAATACAATCAAGCAGAAACCTAATAAAAGTATTCTGGAATACTTAGTTTGGTTTATGGTTGAGATGGTGCAAATTCTGGAGCTTGATATTAGTGTAGCAGTTATTGTAGTAATAGATGAAGTAAAGCCGCATGGAGATTTGTTTAAGTCCTTAGCGAAGAATAAGCCAAGACTTTCGTAGAGTTTAAGGCCAAGGTAATGTCTTATATCAGGCATGAAGATAATATCAAAGCTTGGCATGAGGCATTAGAGTAGATCCAATATGAAGAACGACATGACTTATCCAAGAGTGAAAGATTGGCTTGGAAGCTATGACGATCATTTCTCAATAGGGAGTAGTGGAGATAGGAAGAGACCATGAATTTCAACCGTCTCCACCTATACGCCCTTTAATCATCTAGTATCTAACTTTTTTATGGATGTTTAGAGCCATAAAATCATCTAGTGTCCGAAGAGGATGAGAAGAAATCCCTTTAGGAAGAATTTAAATAAGTACTATGACTTTCATTATGATAGAGGCCATAATATCGATGAATGTGTGCAATTGAGGAATGCAAATAAAGATACCATCTAGAGAGGATATTTAAGGAAATTCTTAGCCCATGATGCATAAAATATCGAGAGACCAACCTAATAAAGGAGGACGAACCAAAATCGAGATCAACGATTTATTCAGGACAATGGGGATGGTTGATAAAACGGTAACTAATGGTGTTATTAACAATATAGTAGGCGATCCATCTAATTTAGGTGATCTTGCTCTTTGAGCTTGACTAATGCCTTCGACCATGTTTGTAATATATAGGGTAAAAAATTAAGAGTTGATAACTCAATTTCTTTTTAGAAAGAGACTTCGAAGGCATTCATAAGCCTTATAATGATGTGCTAATCATTGGTGCAAGGATTGTCAATTTCAAAATAAAAAATATTTTAGTAGATATAGGGAGCTCAGTTGATATAATTTTCTAACACATGATGATCAAATGAAGCTAAAGGTCAAGGAATAACTCAAGTCTAATAGTTATGACCTTTATGCCTTCAACAATGAGCTTGTACATGCCTTTGGAGTGATTACTCTCCCTATTTAG
Source organism: Lumnitzera littorea (assembly GCA_024138015.1). Lineage (NCBI taxonomy): Eukaryota > Viridiplantae > Streptophyta > Magnoliopsida > Myrtales > Combretaceae > Lumnitzera > Lumnitzera littorea. The sequence goes on from JAMXBB010000010.1 coordinate 58,944,698, forward strand.
ATTGGGGATGATAATACTATAGCAGAAGGCAAAGTTGATTTTCTTAGGGTTGAATATTAATCACCTTACAATATTATTGTGGCTAACCTAATTAGAACTTCTTTAGAGTGGTTCCTTCAATAGTACACTTGAAAGCTAAGTTTCTTACTCCTATTGGAGTCAGAGTATGTCAAGGAGATCAACAAGTTACAAGATCTTTGTATCTAGAAGCTTTTAAATGTGAGGAAGTCTATTATACTGAGGCAAATCTAGATCGGCAACTTTGTGACCTAAAAAAGCTAGTAGGAGGAACTAAAGAGATAATAGCTCAACGATGATTAAGAGAACATGACAAGGATTGGAAAATCCTTACCTTTAAAGCTATGTGAGAGTTTGTTACATTTTCTTAGAGATAGTGCTGATCTATTTGCTTGATTGCCTTTGGACATGTTTGGCATACTTGGGGAATTTATGATGCATAAGTTGAAGTTAGATTCAAGCACTAAGGTAGTGTAACAAAAGAAGAGACATTTTTCCCTTAGATGACAAGTGGTAACTAAGGAAGAAGTACAAAAACTTTTCAAGGTAGGATTCATAAGGGAGAAACCTTATTTAACCTGGTTGGCTAACTATATGTTAGTCAAAAAGTGAAATAACAAATTGAGAATGTGCATTGACTCTATAGATTTGAATTAGACTTGCCCAAAGGATTATTTTCCTTTACCAAAGATTGACCAGATGATGGATTCAACTAACGAACATGTGCTCCTCAGTTTTTTGGATGCTTTCTCTAGTTACAATGGGATTAAGATAGAGGTACACACTTCATTTGTCACTAATTTTGGTATATATTACTACACTACTATGCTTTTTAGTATGAATGACACTAGTGCAACTTATTAGAGGTTAGTAATGAAGATGTTTAAGCCTAAAATCCATCATAATGTTGGGGTTTATGTTGATGACATTGTTGATCTCGTATAAGATATCAAGAGAGAGAAAGGAGTAGGGGGATGGGGGGTTTGAATCGGTATCTTTAAAAGTTTTTGAAACTTTTTCAATGTAAATTGAAATTATCCCTTTTAATAACTTAGATTGGTGAATAGTGGTAATTTAATAATTTAACACGAATAACACAATTAAGTAACGGAAATTAAGAGAGATAGGATAGAGAATATTAGGCTTAGAATTTATAGAGTTTCAGCCTTCTATCTACTGTTTTCTTCTAACTCCATTATTGGAGATTCGGACTGTTTCATCGGTATCGTTCCACTTGATCCACTATATCAAAATAAATTATGAGAAGTTTATAATCATTTTTGATACATAAGCTTCACTACTTTGCTTATTTAGTTTCTCTACAATCTAGGTTAATTATAGATTTACAGAGTACAGTTTAACAACAAATAATGTTTACAAAATACAAGTGAGAATAATAATGCAAATCTCAAATAATTTAGCATAAAAACAGAAATGAGGATTGATGAATAATTGGCTTCTGTTCATCTCTTTGAAGAAGTATCTAAGAAGTGTTTTGTGCTTTTTCAGATGATAGAAAATGATAACGATCAGAGTATAAAGTATATGTATATTTCTTCTTAAAGTCATGTTTAACGCTTTGAATCCTTTGTCTTTTTAGACTAGAGTCTTCTAATGGATAAATTTGTTGTAGATTATCTTTACTTCATTTTAATTTTATCCAAATTCCAATGTTTAAAAGATAATCCATAGGTATTTTAAGAAAATTTTGGAGTTTGAATTTTTAAACCAGATCTTAAATTCTTGTTTTGGTCAGATATATTTTGATCAATAATTTCTAGATAAGCTTGAGATTTGAAATTGAAATCCTAGAAAATTCGAGATCATCCTTATTCTTATCCTTATCCAAACTTAGATATTTTCTTGTGGTTTAATTACTTCCAAAATTTAATCTAGTTGAAAATAATCCCAATGGATCTTAATTCCAACTTAAATGAAACGAGTTTAAGTGTATTTCCTTGATATACCTAATTTAGTGGAGCTAAGCCTTGTTTACTTTGAATATGATGTTTGTATAATTTTTGTCAACATTACTTTTCCAAACCAACTATTTGAATAACTTTTTGAAGAGTCTTGGTTTATTTATCTTCAAAGTCTTTGAATAATTTTCCGAAGTACTTGTACTGACTCTTCTTCTAAAGGCTTTTGAAACATTTTTTTGAAGATTTTCAAACTTATCTTTTTTTCAATTGATTTATACTTTCTGAATAAGTTTCTAAATGCAACTCAAATTGCAATGCTAAACTTTTTGAAGATTTGTCTAAATATCTACACATTTGTCAATTCATTAGCATTCCTCTCTTGTTGTTATCATCAAAATTCATGAGAGATATCTAACATACATAATTATGAGAAGTATTGAGAAAGGTCAACATCTTGCTAACCTTTAAGAAACATTTGATACATTAAGAAGTTATAGCATTAAGTTGAATCCACAAAAGTATATCTCTAGTGCTACTTTAGGAAAATTTTTGGCCTATATGGTGACTCAATGGGATTTGAAGCTAATTTAGAGAAAATAGATGCCATAGTGGAGATGGAATTCTTGAGCACCTTGAAGGAAGTATAGGAGTTGACAGGTCAAATTGCAGCATTAAATAGGTTTGTTTACAAGAGCATTGATAAATGTGCTAAGTTCTTCAAAGTTGTGAAGAACCCTTAAGAATTTAGGTGGACAGACAAGTGCAAAGCTGCATTTCAAGAATTGAAGAAGTTTTTGTCATCTCTACTAGCACCTGTAAGGCTTATTCCTAGAGAAGAGTTGTTTCTCTATCTATTGATAAGTGGTTGAGCTCTTTCCTCAGTGTTAGTCCGTGTTGAGGGGAAGGAATATTGGTTGGTCTACTATGTCATTCACATTTTGTAGGGACCAAAGTTAAGGTATACTTGCATAGAGAAGTTTGTTCTTGCTATGGTGGTGGCAGTGAGGAAGTTGAAGCTCTATTTTAAGGCTCATCAAGTGACTGTTCTCATAGATCAACTACAATGGCAAGCATTACAAAAGCTTGATTCTTTGGGTAAGATGGTGAAATATGCGCTTGAGTTAAGCACATATTGTCTTTAATACCTACATAGGATAGCTCTGAAGACACATGTATTGTCAGATTTTATTGTGGAATTTAAGGGCAATGAAGCTAGTGCTGGGTTGATTGAAAAGCCTTAGTGGAATTTTATAGGTGGACGGCTCCTCGACCAAAGAAGGATATAAAGCAAGACCTATGCTACAAGGACTACATAACTTGAAGGTCCGACATGCACTTAAATTTGGATTCTTGACGAGTAATAATGAAGTTGAGTATGAAACATTGATCGGTGAGTTGAGGTTAACAAAAGAGGTTTGAGCAAAAAGTTAGAAGTTTTTTCTGATTCTCAATTAATAGTTCAACAGGTTAAGGGAGATTATATAGTAAAAGACAAATCAATGCGTAAGTACTTAATCATAGTACAAATGCTTATTGATGAGTTATTGTTGTCGCGAACCGAGGGGGCTAGTCGTGGCAGTTGCCGTATACTGTACAAAAGATTGTAGATTGAGTTCCCTTACAATCGACGACCCTTTTATACGATACATAAGACTACAACTACTACTAACTACCAAGAGTGCGTAAGCTTAAGCAATATCATTTCATGACAAATAATAATATCGTAAAACATAACACATAATTTATGTGTATAAAAGTTTACAGATATAGAGTTTAAAACATGTCTAAAGTCAGACTAATATAAAAATTACATATTCAAATCTACATTTAATCAAAAGTACTCTCTGTCCTCAAACAGCTCCCACATTGACCCTGTAGAGAAAGCTAACCTCAGGCATACGACAGCCTGACTCCACGAATAAGTCGGCCTATAAGAGAAGTCTATGAGGGTATAAGCTTACTAGCTTAGTGAGATATCTTCCCTCAACCATACAGCAATCAAGTTATACTACAGTTAAGTTCAACCAAATGAATGCATGAACAAGCAGTATGCCAAATAAATGCATGCAGGTGACTAGGTACTGCATGTAACTTAGATTTAATGCCTTCCGAAGTCAGGGTTGGAGATTCATCGGTACAGTCAGATCCAAGTATCATATTAGAACTTATTTCATAACGAAACTCGGTGTTTAGTATTTAAAATGTAATGGTACATCCATTATCAGCTTTATCAAAACGAGTTCTATATATGATTGTGAGTAGATTTACGCAACCCTCACTCACCCCTAAACGAAGGCCTCTAGACTCGATCCATAGCCAGACGGTTGGCGCCTCCAACGCCTAGTCATCTCGTGGGCCAGGGTAAGGTCATATCGCAAGTATGTACCGTACGAAATCAATAACAATTAATAATCAACTCAAGTATGGCCTCTTGCTACCTCGGTGTAATGTGACTGCCCGGAATTAGTTATGCAGTGCATGATTTATGAATGATCCAAGTTAACTTTTCTAGTCGAATAAAAGTTAAGTCATATTTAATCAGTAATCATTCCGAGTCACAAACAATCAATCTATTGATCTACTATGCAACAAACATTATATTATTGAAATTTAAAGTAGATTCACCATTCACAATAATTATCATGCACAAGCATAACCCAACCCATACACATTCATTTATAAACCATAATTTAGATTTACTAATTACAAGCACAAACAAGTATGGAATCATAAGGAAAAACTCACTCGGCCATGGCTAGCTCAAGGATTGTAATAGTCGGTGGGCAGCTTAGGGTCGATATCGAGATCACCTGAGAATAAGGAAAATTTGTAAGATTGAGAATTTAAAATTAACTAGTGTTATATTGTGTAAGGTTTATTTCACTTAATTACGTGAAATTGTCGATTCGAGCTTTTTATCAAATCGCATGTAAATTTTTCGTTTTAGCTCGGATCGTTATGAACTTATAGTCCATTTTGATCGTTTTCGAGCGTATTTTCTTATAACGAGGTTCGTTTTGGATGTTGTGACTCATAACTTAAATTGTGATACAAAAATATCACAAAAATGATTACTTAAATTTAAAAATTATAAAATATTGATTTCCGTTTTTTCATAACATATTTATAATGTAATAATTATTTAAATCATATGTTTGTTATTTTTATTATTTTGGGTATATTTTCCTATTTTTCTCATTTTCTTATTTTTCTTATGTACCTTACGATTATACATATTTATATATATTCTTATACTTATAATATATAATTTATAGTTTATGTTATTGTAAATTTTTAAATTACGGTATCATATATA
>JAMXBB010000010.1:58954927-59020417 GCA_024138015.1 Lumnitzera littorea
TTAGATTCCAAGACCCCCACCCCCCATGAAGTTCCGAATTGGCATTAGTTCAACCAACTTAACTTAGTATAGTAGAAAAAATAAGTAATACCTTTTTTATCATTGGAAAAGATGGGCTCCCCCACACCACCTTTACCCTACTCCCCCTCATATTGATTGATTATTATCTTGGCATTCCAAAAGAAGAATTTTTTCCATTGACCTTGTATTTTCATGGCAACTCGCTCGTCATTAGGGAAAAGCTTGATATCATCAACCCGGATGAGTTTCGACCATCTATTCCAAAAGTCTAAGCCTCTTTTTGACCTTATTGAAACAAACTTATCATGCCAACTATGGATCTTGGAATCTAACTTAACCAAAACCTTTCTCTTATATGGGGTGATAGTATAAAACCATCTACCATTTTGCTAGTTCATCGTGGAAAAGATATCTAAATAGCTCTATTGTATACTTAACTTCTAACTCTTTATAGATTATTTTAAAAGCTATCAAAATCCTATAAGTATTTGTGTAAACATGCTTGGAGCTTGATATGAAAATAATTGAAAAAACCTTCTAGAAATTAGAGGATGGCAATCGTAAACCAAACTCAAAATACTTCAAGTAAAGATGAAACTCATTCTCAAAGGGAAAACATAACCTCTTATATCTCCTTAGCTTCTAATCTGCTCAAAATATATATATACAAATATAGTGAATACTCTAGCAAGTATACTGGATTCATACCAAGTAATAAAGAATGAGTAAGGTTGTCAATCCTTTGAGGATTAAGAAACTACTAAACCTATGATAGCTCTTATCAATGTTTAGGTAATTGAATTCAGACTATAGATTAACTAATCTAATGTTTAACTTTGAGCTATCAAAAGAAAATCATGAAGGTGTATAAAAAACAAAACAATCGATTGAGAATGTAGGAAAAATAGAATCTACCCTAATTGTGTTAATCAAATTACCATCATGTTATATGGATTAATAGCTATGTGGTCATTCAAGTGAAATTATCATGCCTTAAAAATTAAGGACTTAAACCTCTAATTAATCGATCAACTCCTACATCTCTAATTAACAGTAGACTCAAAATTACAATCATATATCTCCCAATATTATGATCGACTAATGCTCTATATTAATTATCCCTAATGTCTTAGCAAATAATTAACTAGAAACTTTGCATTACTCTCTGGATAATCTCTAATTAATCTAATTAATGCTACTTCCACTTTAGCTAATTAGTTCAATCAAGAACTTTTAACAATCCTTATGTCAACTTCTACATCAATAGCGTTTCTAACAATTATAACCAATGGAAAATTACAATTGAAATTATAGAAATTACAATCGTGAATCATCTATACATCTATTAACCCTATAACATGGCTACAATTATTATCTTAGCTACCTAAGGTCTCATTAATTTCCCAAAATTAAAACCTAGCCAACCATGGAGTTTAAAATAAAAGTACATATCATAATCAAACTTGCAAGGAAATTCATGATTGAAAGTAAGAACAAATTATAGAATTGCATAAACAATAATAAGATAGAAGTCACCAATTCTATAACAATGATAAAGAAAACTCCAATTGCAAGAACTCTAAGGAAGGTCTCCATAGGAATGGCAAGGTCTTCTTAATGATCCACGAAACTACTGTAAGAATAACTCTCAGACTTCTTCTAAAACTCTTTAGGTTAAAAGGAATTGCAAAAGTCCTCCCCAAAATGTCAACACAAAGCATATTTATAAAGTAAACAAAGAATGGCTCTTGAATGATTTAGGCTAGAAATGAAAGTTGGCTTAAGGTCGATTGTTTTGATTGAAGGTCGGCAGCTTTGAATGTAGGCTAGCTTAAGGCTGGCTGCCTTCATTTCTAACTGCTTTATATCATCCTTGGCTGACACAAATTGATTTGAACTTCCTTTGATTGTGTAAAACTCCTTCAAATTGCTCATATTTCCACTCCAAATCCTTAAAGACTTGAAATATCCAAATGAATATACTTTAGTACCATTTCTTAATGATTTCTATAAAATCAATAATAATTCAACATAATTCACACAATAGAATATGAGTAAAATATGCCTTTATCAGCTTTATATTGTCTTGCATCATCTTTGAAGCTAATTTGTCTAGTTAAATTGGTGATTCAATTAAGAGCATTATTGTTACTACAATTGTTGGTCTTTAATCTTAGATATAGGCTTTCTTATAGAGATTAGCATAATGAGGTGTACGAGTCTAGAATCGGTACCAATGTTATCTCTACTTTATTCTCTCTTTCCTTTACATAATAGCAATTAGGTTATTAACCTCATTAGAATGGTAAGAAACATACGCTATTTACAAACTTACCTATTATTTCCTAGGTTAAAATAGCAAACTAATTTTATTCTCAATGTTTTCTAGATGCCCCAAACTATCTTAAATTTTCTATTTTGTCAAATTGTCTACAGTTGCATACCAACCAAATCTTGGCTATATATTTATATCTCAACTCCCAAATTTCAATAATTTATTTATGTTATATCTTAACTAAATTGATACCTTACGTTAAGTTGTTCCTAAGTTTCTTAATCCTAAGTATTCAAGATCCTTATCAAATTCAAGTTAATTCATTCTCTACTTTGAACCTTACATCACTTCATAATCATAAACTCTTGCTAAAGTGGTAACTTTAATCAGCTATCGGGTGACCATACTTGTAGTCTTCCCTATATCATCTCACTAGTGTATTTTCCTATTGTATCAATATACTTCATCCATTACATAAGCTATTATTTTATACAACTTTATATAGCATATCCTTAAGTATCAGCAATTGATATTTAACTCATAGTTATCTTTATTCTTTTTATGAGTATCCTTATGGTCTTATCTTCATATCCTTTGGGCTTCCTCGAGTAATATACATGTTACTCTATTATACTTGTTATATTTCATTAATATAGACTAAACTTAATAATATCTAGATTGAAGAGCTTGAAACCCTCTGCTTTTTGTTGTATTGGGATGCTTTCTACCATTAAACTAAGGAAACTTTCTACACTTTCTCATATGTCTTAAGATTATAAATTTATAAGGTCATAAGATCTTCCATTTTAGTTTCCATGTTTCTATATTAGTACCTACCAAACCAACCCATCTTTTATTCTACTTCTTACCTTGCGGTAATTTCATAATGGATTGAATGTACCCTTTATTTTAGTTTCTATTGTATCCTCTACTTACCCATTACAAAGTTTAACTTAAGGTTACAATAACAAAATATAATATGTAACTATTTCACTTTCATCCGTTTATGCGCTATATTTTACAATTATTATGCTATTGCCAGTTATGCATTTGGCTCTTCATGTAACATAGCACAAATAGTAATAGGGATGAGTTTGTCAAATATTCACTTTCTATTGTCTTGAACTCAAGTGAGATGGTTGATAATTTGGATCAACTTGATATGACCCAAATCAATAGGAATTGATAGACATTTGATTGATAAAACCTATAAGAACTGACAACTTGCCTAAACTTATTACTCAACAAGACATGACATGATTATCAACTAAGACAGGAGACTTAATAAGGAAAAATATAGGAAGGAGTCATAGATTTGCTAATCCCTTCTTGCTTAACCATATGTGCCAATATTTATATGAAGAATATTATTTCATAACTTCTCAATTGCACTCTGGTACAACTATCAATTTTCTTTTCTTATATTCATTGTTAGTTAGAGTTTATATCTTACTGTAATGTTTTCTTACTTCTAAGTTAACTACTCACTATAAGAAATTGAGTGAGCTAGTTATTATTTTGGAAATATTCCATCATTATTATAATTGGTGTTATTTATGTATTCTATCATCTCGTATTAGCACCATCGTCTTTAATATTGGTAGCTAAGATGAACTAGTATTGTGTTTAGCATTTTAGATTAAGTCCTATTCCATAGTCTAAGATCATCATTTGTTTTCCTTTTTTCCTTATAGTCTCTTATAAATAAATAACGAACTAACTTCCTAGGATAGGTTCCTCCTACAATTACTTCTTAGGGTCAGCTACTTATTATATCCTTTCTAGTTAGCATTGCTACATTAAAGTAAGTTGATTTCAATGTGTATCCTAAGGGTTTGTTTGGTTGAAAGTAAGTTATGAACAATAGGTGTGCTAGAGAAAGTGGAAGGTTAGGGAGAGTGGGGTGGGGGCAGAGGTGTGTATGTGTGTGTGTAAGGGATGGTTATTTGCAATTGGGTTTCGAGTTGTTTCCTTATCACTTTTATTATCAACTTCACTTATATGCCATAATTAGTGATGTGACTCTACTTAGTCCAATAAGTATATTTAATTAGTATGTATAAGCGGTGACTATAATATATCTACTTCTATAGATGATGCCTTCCAAACAGTTGAATGGTAATGGTAAGTAGTTAAATGCACAATTTCTCATAACATAAGGCATTAAGGTACTATTATCTATAAATTATCTATTATTTATATGGAGTTTAGACTTAAGATTTCAATGCCATATACATGGTAGATACTTTTAATTCTTATGCTCATCGAATTTGGCATAACCTATTCTAACTACCAAAATTCTACCAAAAGCACATGTATATAGCAAGATAAGTAAACTACCAATAAGTTATAAATATATGAATCTAGTTTGTTAATAATCAATTTGCATTAACTTATGGGTATATTGTAGTGATATTTAGGTTTATACATGCATAGATACGTAGGTACTACCTAGGTTAAGAAACATAATGCCATTATAAATGTGTTTGAAGGTTTAGACATATTAGACAAATATATCAAATTATGAAAGGACCCTAAACATAAGTAGAACTGCTAAGTAGTTTTAACCCCATACAAAACTTCAGATGATATCTCATTATTTAAGGTAAATGTGTATTATTATAACTACCAAGCCTCCTAACTATCTGAGTCAGTAATGGCTCATACTTGCTCTACAATACCGGATCATTCAATCATATGTTAAATTAGCACAACTCCTTACATTTGCTCCTAAACCCAACTTGTTAATTGCTGGGCTTTCTAGATTACCAATTGCCCTATAAACCTCATCATCATCTATCTTATGTGTCATTACAACCCTGACCTTATTTTTAATTCTAAAACCCTTCTTTATATTCTTTATGTCACTACGATTTGGCCTATGTTTTTTTTTTTTTTTATATCATCCTCAAGAGCCTCTTTTATGTTCATCATTTGCCTAGCATTCCCTACAATTCTATTATGTAGTACACTCTACATTGAAGCTAACTACTTAGTTGCTATTATAAATTTAGTATACACGAGGTAAAGAAGACTAACTACTTTAAAGCATCTATAGCTCAAAATGATTTGTATAATAAGACATAAATTTGTATGAAATATTTTACATAACCATGTATGGATAATCCATGTTTCTACTATGGACTAAATTGCTTCTCTCCCTTACTTTTGAACCAATGCCCCTAACCTTACTAAGACCTTATCTTTTGTCACTTATTTCGATTAAGGATGGAGAAGAGATCATGCATGCTATCTCCTTAGAAGGTGTCAGTATTTGCCAAGAGAGGAAGTAGCAAAAAAAAAAAAAAAGAAGATCTTATAAGAAGTCTATAGAAAAATTTTAATGAGTTGATATGTAAAAACTCTTTTTACATAGTAATAAACTAGATATTACAGAAAGTCCATAGAAAGGTTTTGAAGTCGAAACTACATCATTTAGGATTTTGAAAATCAATTGTAGAACTCATTCCATATAGTGATTTCTCAAGAGAAATATATAAAATGATTAAATTCCGTTAAACTAAATTTTTTATATGAATCTACCAACAAATAACTTAGGAGTAAATTCTTAAAATTTTATTACATAATTTTAGTATTTTTAATAATTAATTGAAAATTGGAACAATTTTGGACACTCACCCGCATAACCATGTATAACCACCATTTGCAACCAACTAGCTTATTATCTTATTTTCCTTATGGCTTCTTCGTTGAACTCCTCATAACTAGCTTATTACCTTATTTTCCTTATTTTCTCTCTAATTCCCTAAATCCCCTAACTAGGTTTCCTTAATCATCCTAACATTCTAATTTGCTCAAGTATCGAATGAATATGGTGTATGGAAATTTATTGGCAAATATAGGGGGTGGAAATATTGGTACATGCAATAGACATGTGTTCCTTTTCTATTTTTACTAATTAAGCATACATGTGAGGTGGCTTGTGCACAAACTAACCTAAATCCAAATCCCTCTCTAGCTATCACACATGGTTCTCTAAGGATTAAACCATGTTTAATCTTTATTTGTTAATAATTTTATAGTTGTCTAACTAATATAATCACATTATATTTATACTTTTGGATTTTATTAAATTTATGGGCATATATATTTCTACATTGTAATTTTGTTTAGTGTATATAAAATATACATATTTCTTAAATGTTATTTTATGTTATTTCATTAGCTATATAATCCTATAAAATTTACCTCTAACAGCTCATGAATGTTTAATACTTGAATCTTGTATTTCTAAAATATAATGATTACTATTGCTTTGGTTTGCTCTTAATTACACTATTATTTTATTATCTTATTTCCCAAAATCCAACTTCATGAAATCAGTTTGACTGATTTTTATGGCCACATTGCAAATTTTGAGTTTGATTGGATAACTTTAATAAATGTCCTAGATTTAGTTACTAAAACCTTAATCATTAATTTATGGGATTTCACTTATGGATATGTAAAATTACTATACCTGGGCTTGTGAGCCCAAATTAGGAATTTTATTTACACTTCATTTTCTTTATTTTCTAAATAGGTATTTTATAAATCTAGAGAATATTTAGTACTAGAAATTGAAAACTGATGGTTCATAAAATTTGTTTAAGGCATAGAGAAGCTTAAAGGCTTAAAAGAAGTTACAATCTTGGTTAATGGATTTTTTAGTCCCATGGGTCTCAAGTATGTGCACTCTCAACCTTACTCTTTTACTTTGCACTTATCATTACATTGTTAATATATATTATCACTATTATTATTTACTAGTCATTTACATAATTGGATGGAATATAAGGCTTTAATATAATAGCTATAATTTTTTTTTAACTAAACAATACCACAACATTTTAACTTGGAAGGGGGATTTGAACTTGGTTTATTTCATTAGAAGATCAGTGTTTATACATTAGGCTATAACGGTTTTATTAATGTAATAGCTATTATTAAGGGATGAAAGTTGTGATAGGTTATAAATGATTATTAGGTTGTTATTTTTTTTATTTTATAAAGTATTCCAAGGGAAGAAATCAATTTTAGCATTGAATATTTTTTCATTGGTTAGAGTAATGATTGACTAGTCAATATTTTTTATAATTGGAATTACATATAGGATTGCAATTATGAGCCTAAAATGCAAATTAAGACTACAATAACTTTTGCGGAAAGAATACTAGGAAAGTAAATTACTATTATAGCTAAACAATTGTATACTATTATGGGTGATTTTGTTAATGATAGTATGCTTGTTAGTCAAATGTAGTAACCGTTTTTCTTTTCTTTTCACTAAGAGCAAAGTAGTAGATTCTTTAATGAAGTGCATAGGCAAAAATTACATTGTTTACCATCGAAACAACTAAATTGAACAACAATGAATCTAAAGGATATCCTCAAATTACGAGCAAGCTTATTCACTATGTTATTCGAAAGTTTGTCAACAAAAAATAAAGAGAACAAATTGATTGGAATTGGGATCTAAGGCCAAGCCATCGAAGAAATTTAGGGACACCTTAGTGATTAGGAGGATGATTGTTTGACTATATCAAGGAAGCTTATTCATGAAATGTCAACCAGGATAGGGGCAACCAGCTAGTCAACGATCGACCACAATGATATGCTTAGCTTCTGTCATTTATTGATTTTCCTTTGTCATCTTCTTTTATTTATTTTAATATATTTCCTTTTGTATAGTCATTTAAGCATTTTATCAATAAGCTTATATAGTTTGGTCATAACAAACATTATTAGATAAACTCTTTTCATACTAATTATCAAGTCATTAGTTTAAGTGACTCTTTGTCCTTTATCTTATCAATCAACATATTAATTGTGATGACCTCAATTATTACAATTACTATTGCTACAAGACATAGGTGGCCTGGCCGATTAAGCCAAGTTAAATCAAAACTAGCCATTAGAATGGGTTAGTGTAAGAGAGAAACTCCTTTCTTAATTGAATTAGATGGACTTGCTTGACCTAGTTGGTCCAACTGTAGCTCTAGTTGATCCAATCATAGCTTAGTCAACCTAGCCAGGTCATACAATTTTGGATGCAATATTATTGAAAAAAAAAAAAATGTAAAAGCACAAAATTTAATAAAAAAGAGGATGAGTTCAATTGTCTACATTTTCTTTTATGGGCTAAATATGAATTTTCCAATTTTCTTTTACAAAAAGAAAAAAGAAAAAACCTCAAAGCCTAAAGGCTAAATATATCCATTATGACTTATACATTAATAAAATCTCTTAATCTTAATCATATTTGATCATTGTCACTTGTCAAAGTCAAACAACAATTCCTAAGTAAATAATGAACTCTTAATCTCAAGACTTAGATAGCAAAGCTTTTGTACAGGGTGAGAATTTATTCAAATTTTTATCTTTTAAGAACATATAATAACCTTAGTTTTGTAAAACTCGACACAAAAGAAAAACAAAGAGTAATAATAAAAGAAAATAAGTAAATAAGTATTGATTTTTGATAAGGGTATGAGTTGATATTATATAAAAGTGGTAGGAGTAATTTAGGCACGACAAAGTTTCTAAAAACCTAAGTATAAAAGCCAAGTATTGTTTCTAGAAACCCTTTTTCCTCATTTGCTCCTCACGTGCAACTCTTGTAGATTAGGGTTCTTGCATAAGAACTGAATTAAGAGAAGGAATCTAGCACGATCTCTCAAGATTAGGTGGAAAGATCTAAGGTAAGTGTTGGAATTGCTTGTCTGTAAAAGTTTTAGGATGAATTTGTTTAAAAAATCTATTTTTCTATCTAGGATGGTGAGAAAAAGAATTTTAAGTAGTGTTTTGGAGGTGTTCCAGCAAGATTGTGGTGGTGGAAGTGTGAAATTCCAATCCCAAAGGTAAGAATGTAACGGCTATTCCCCGTATGCATTGTTTTATGATTTTATAGTTTAAATCCAAGAGAATTAGGATGAGTTTTGAGTTTATTTTGGCTTTTTATTGGTGTTTTGAAGGTTGAAGAGTTCTATTGTTGAGGGCAAAAAGTTTTGGAAGTGGTGGTTTTTGAAAGTGTTAGGGATGTAGTTGTTCTGTAGGGGGTGTATGCTATTGTAGTTTGCAAAAAATTACAAAATATAAGTTAGCTTTTGGACGCCATCCCCTATAGCATTCGGATGCTAGGGGAGAAAATTCCTTAGAATTTTGGTGTTTGGATGCCATGTGAAGTAGCATCTGGATGCCAAGTACATTAACATGTGTAGTGACGTTTCCCCTTGTTTGTTGGTGTTTTCCGAGTATGTGTTTTCATTCCTAAACATTTCTAAATGTTTTTTAAACTTATTTCAACAATCAAAAAAATCTTAAAACAATCTTTTATCCTCTTGTCCTAGCATCTCTTAGTGACTTAAATTGAAAAGAAGGAATTTGGGAGGCTAAGAGTAGAGGATGACATTAGACTAAGTGTTTTGAGAATAAGTTGAGTTACTTGTCATGTTTACAACCGTCCATAGTGAGTTTGCAATTTTCTTTTTCATAGTTTTCTAAAACTTGTTTCTAATTCTTGATTTCTTATTACATATTTCTATATTAATTTGATCCAACATAAACAGTTTGAAGCATCTTTCCACAAGAATAGATCCTTGTTTTCCTTAAGGGCTTAAGTTGAAAGAGAGAGAGAGAGCTTAAGGGTGTTATGAGTGGGTGAAGATATAGCATAGGAAAGATGGGGATTGAGTTTAGTGTCTATTTTGAATGTCAAGTTTTAGGAGTGTAATAGAGTTGGATTCCAAAGCTGTAGGTGAACTAGGTACGAGATACTTGCTTGTGATGTGCGTTTGTTAAGCTAGAGAATTTAAACCAGAGTTAATAAATTATTTGTGTTGTGTATACTTGGTTAGGCTTAAGAGGTCGAGAGGATCGGGGATCTTAGGATGGCATCTTAATGATTCTTGCAATGCTGTCCTGAGTGGAGTCTCGTTTGGAAAGGATCTGTGTAGATTTAGGTTGATCCTTGATTCTTAGGGTGTTGGGGAGGATCCAACATCGATACTATATGGTATTATATATATATATATATATATATATATATATACACACACATATATATATATATATATGTGTGTGTGTGTGTATGTGTGCATTGAGCTCGTGAGTACCCCTATGTTGTTGTCTGATTTAAAACAAAGATAATAAAATGATGCATGTTATATTTTTAGTTCCTTGAGATGTATGTGGATTTATGAATACTTGCTTATGCCTATGTAATTGTATCTTTCGTACTAGGTTTCAACTCACCTCATATAATTTTTCAAGTGTAAGTACTTGATTAGAATCTACAGAGTTGTTGATTGGATACAACAATCAAGAATTCCTGGATGGAAAGTGGTGAATAGAAATTCTATTGTGCGCTTATTAGTTGTATTATGGTAGTTAAACTTTGTTACATGATATGTAAATAATTATTTAGAAGAATTGTAAAGCTTTATTTTATAGTTATGTTGGATTTATTTCAAGTATTTGATTTCATTGAAACAATTATTTAGAGAATTAAATTTTGTGAAATCATTTAGATGTTAAAATGAAATTGGTTAGAGATTTTAGTTAAAGGTTTATTCCTGATGTGTCATTAGAGGTTAAGGACATGTGACGGGTTGTAGTCTTTTAGGTTCTAGGACGTTACAGATTTATATAGACTTTGTATTCTATTATATAATTTTCTTTTCATGTGTATGTCACATTATCTTTTGTTGTGTTTATTATACAATAAATAACTAACAACCTTATACAGTAGTAAATTTACAGTTAGATATATAGCACTTTATGCCCATATCACGTTAGACAATTGATGGATTACGTGTGTAACTTTGTTCACTATATTTATTATATAATATATTTATTATTTTCATATCTTATATTATAGAATGCACACCGCTAAGCCAATATATTATATATTTTTGTGGTGTGTGCTAACTTTAATGAAGCCCTTTGTCTGTTTTAGTATTTCATATTATATATATATATTTATATTGCCACATAATAGGCATCCGTTTCATTAATAGAACATGAGGATTATATAACAATGCATAAACAAACCTAATCACACGAGGGTCATAAACCCAAACCTTATGGTCACATCTCTTAAACAATAAAAGGGTATCAACCACCCTCGAGCATTAAAAGTTTTAAGAGAATGAATAACTGGTACTCTGACAAGAGAGAAAATATCTACATAGTGGGGTAAAATACTAAAATTAAAAGTAAAAAGAAAAAAAAGCGCATATTACAAGCTTGAAAATAAGACGGAGATAACTCTGAAGGAGTAGTGTTAATAAAACCTCTACTGAAGAGCTGACGGTGGTGGCACTGTCTATTGAAAATCTAATGGCGGCAGCAACTTCTATTGAAGAGCTAACAGCTTGCAGTGGAGATGTACATGGATGTGGAAATGAAATTAATGAGCTAAAGTTTGGATTTTTATTTTATTTTTTTAATAATATGAGGTGGATAAAGGAAAAAAAAAAAAGCGAAAAAAAAGAGCAAAAGATGGTTGGGATGGGATGCCAAAGCTTGTATTTATAAATTAGTGATTATATTTTAATGGCACGTTCACTTCATGGAATAAAATAAGAAGGAATATAATTTCAATTTCATAAGGAATGGAATAAGAGTGTAATACATATTATTTTATTTAATTGAATTTATAAGTAATTTAACAATAAACATGTAATATAACTTTAATAATTAAATTATTCTTAATCTATTTTTTTTCTCAACTAATCCTAAAGTAATAAGTGATAGTGGTGATGGTAGTTGGCAGCAGTTGGTGGCGGCAGCAATAGTGATAGCGGCGGCGGCGGCGATGGCGGCGATAGTGGTGGTGGTGGCAACGATGATAATGGTGGCAACGGTTGTAGTGACGATGATAATAGTGATAGTAATGATAAGGAATTGTGATTTTTTTAGTTGAATTGAGGAATTCTTATTACTTAATTTCAAGTAATAGGGATTCTTATAAAATTACGATTTCATAACAAAAAACCAAAGAAACATCGTAATAATGAATAATAAAGAAATGAAATTCTAATTTCATGAAATCAACGTGCCATAAATTGCCAATAGCACAAGATTATGCTATATATTGAATGGAATTAATTATTAAAGAGAGAGAAACCTAGTCGGTCGAGTCATGCATACAATTTGTGTATAATATGCACACTTCGTCTAGTTTAATTTGCATGATGCGACTAAAAGTCAGATGGTAGTTTATCATATTTTTAATTATGTACAACATCTTTATTGGTCAATTGTCACCATTAACTAGTTTTATTTTTATTTTTAGCCAACGTTCATCATTAACTAATTATTTATAATATTTCAGTTGTATTAGTCCTTTCAAGGTGATTGACATTCAGCAATTCAAAGTCAAATAGAAATTCGAAATAATGCATATGGAAACTCAATTAATTTTGTTTTTTTGTTATGTCAGTTATTTTGTTGGTAAAATGTATAACATAAATATAGTTAAAATTTTTATCATTTCTACATTTTCTTTTTCTATTAAATACTAATAATATAAAATTTTTGTAATTTCTTTTAGGGAATAGAGAGTAGCCAATTATCTTTTGCTGTTATTTGTTCAAAGAATGACCATGCTTGGCAATATTTTAATTTGTCTACCAATGATAAAGGAAAAAAAAAGTATTTACATCCTTATTCTGGATCTAATTATCATTGTAAAGGGATTAGTAAGATGAAATATTATTTAGCAGAGAATTATAGCAACATAGCATCATCCAAAAAGATTCTAAGTGAAGTTCAAGAGAAAATAATAGAATATCTTAAATCCTCAAATTAAAAGAATCAAGACTCCAATGGAGCTCCATATATTGAAATTGAAGAGGATGAACTAAAGGAGTTCGATACTCTATAAAAGCTACCCAAAAAGAAAAGGAAGACTAGTATTGATAGATATCCGGTCAAGAATATTACACCATTATCTCAACTAGGTAGTAAAAGTACATCAGCTAGTAAACAAGTTGTTTAAAGAGTAAACATTGCATTGTTAGATGGTTTTTTGATGCATGCATAACTTTTAATACATTAAAGTCACCTTATTTTCAAGCCACATTGGATGTTATTTATTGCCATTAGTAGTGGCTTTAAAGGTCTATCTTATTATGCCATTGGTACTTAGTTTCTATGAGATTGTGAGAAGGAGTTTCAATTACTTATTGATTGTTACAAAAGCAATTAGGCTAAATCTAGATGTATAGTAATGGGTGATGGTTAAACAAATAGAGGACTTTGATTAATTTTTAGCATACTATCTTGCTAGAATGACATTCAAAGGGTCTACTAATACATCAAACATTGTTAAGGGTGTTAATAATCAGTGCAATATGTTTTCATAGCTATTAGAATGGGTTATGCTTGCTAATGTGATGCTTATATAGTCACCGACAATACAAGTAACTATGTTGTAACTAGGAGGTTGTTGCAAGAGAAGTATGATAACATATATTGGTCTCTTTTTGCAGCATGTTGCTCAAATTTAATGCTGAAAAATATTAGTAAGATGGATCATGTTGTATGGGCCTCTAAGTTGCACTTTTAATGTGACCATCTTTATCTAAAACCATATTTACCTTATCTTGGTTGGGAAAAAGAAATGGTTAGAAAGAAATAATATATGTAAGAGAGACTTGATCAGACACTATTTTCATCACTTTAAAAAATATTTACAAACATATGCAACACTTGCAAGCTTTAGTGACAAGTAGGCACTTCATTAGTCAGAGATTGTCTAAATGTGTTGTTGGGAAAATTTTTAGTGCTATGCAAACTTTTAAAGCCTTATTGCTTATAGTGAAAGTCACAACTCATATTATGAGATTCTTGCGTATTGTGAATGTTGATGAAAAGCTTTCTTTTTATGCTATTGAGCTAATCATTATGGCTTACCATAGGAAGTAGTAACCAGGTGGGTCTTTTAAAGTATCGAAGAAAGAGGGAACGGATAAGTCACCAAACATAGTAGCTTCCATGAAGTTGCTCGTAAGATATGTACACTAACAAATATAACACGACTTATTACTTTCCCTGATGTGACGTACAAGTTAATACTAAGGTCCACTTGTCACTAATCTCAAGCTATTCAGCAATATTAGATAAGAGTGTGAGAAAGGAGATATACTTAGAGAATGGTATCTCAAAAGAACAAGAATATTCATTAGCTTACAAAGTGTAAGATGGATGCGGCTACAATAAAAAGGACGATATATAGTAAGTCCTTTAGGGCAATAGTGCAATAATGGAAAATCACATAAAAAACAATCTAAGAAAAAGATTCCTACTATGCTCAAAAAGGGATAAATATGACAAAGAATAAAAAGGTATATAGTAAAAGTGTTAGAAAAGTAGGGGACAGGTGGTAGCTTGTCATTTGGTTTGTGTTCTAGGATCTTAGGGTGTTGTGGTTGAACTTAGCTGAAGTTAGGGTTACTATTGATGAATTGTGCCAGGAGCTATCGAGGTGACTAAATGTGGTTGCTATGGATAGTCAGTTTTCGTCTCCGTCTTACTTATCTATTTAATTGCAGACATGCTATGCAATCTATATCCTGGGCATTATACTGAGTAACTCAAATCTATCGTAGATTTGAATTCAAGTTCATGGCACGAACGGTTATTATAAGCACGGATATGATTGCATAACTGTCTACACTCCCTACATTTTAGGGAAGGTATCTAATTAAGAAGTTTCCACGTATCTCGGTAGTTATTTTGATAACTGCTCCTTCAAATAGGATAATCTTCAATAAATACAGAAAAGGAACCTAGTAAGAGGAGGCTAATAACTCTCAACTTCTCAACTCTATTATTTTCATTCCAACATGCTAACTTAGGCATTAAAGTGGCCATATCGAACTGGCCCCGGTACTAAGTATTTGTCTTATCTTTGTAGGATATCTCCAACTCCTAAAATTCACCAACAACATTTAGTGCTGCCTGTTTTTCCCTAAACACACCAACATGGCTAAAACAAGAGTATCTAAGAGTGTAGGTGCTGGTACTCCTTCCCAACACCTTGAAGGGGGGAGTCGGCATACTAATGAGTAGCGATTGGCTAGACTCGAGTAACTCTGCCTTGACTTAGCCAAAGAAAACCAAGAATTAAACAATAAACATGAGTAAGTCTTTAACCTCCTCCATAGTAATATTCACCCAAACCTAACCCAAAAGAGTTAAGGCGATCATGATGTTGAAAAAATCGATGATTCCATTTATTCACTCGAGTTGCAAAAAAAGCAAGCCGAGAAGATGATAGGACCTTTGGCTCCTGCTTTCAAAAGGAATGACAAAGGCAAGTAACCGCAGTAGGTGCACCATGTGGGTCCTTCGCATGTTTGCACCCCTGCTGCCCCAAGAAGCAGTTCCAAATTAAAAGGACTCCTTTGTTCTAGAGATTTTGGAGGAAGTGATACCTTACATATTAAGCTGCCACAGTTTGAGACTTATGATGGAACAAAGGACCCCAAAGTCTACTTGGAGTACTATTGCATGTTGGCCAAGTTACATGGTTTGAGTAATGCAGTGGCCTATTAAGCTTTTCCTTCAACATTAAAGAATATAGCCAGTACATGGTTCAAACATTTGAAACCAAATACCATTGCCTGTTTCGATGAACTAGCAGAAGTGTTCTTTCAACACTTCCTTACAAGCAAACTTCTTGTTAAGGCCTCTTTAATCCTTAACACCATCAAACAAAAGTCAGATGAGTTAATCAGAGACTACTTAGTCATATTTATGGCCGAGATGGTTCAAATCCTAGAATTGGATATGAGTATGGCCCTCAACACTGTAATTAACGAAGTCAAGTTCTATGGAGACTTTTTTAAGTCTCTTGCAAAGAATAAGACAAAAAATTTTGTTGAGTTTAAGGCTAAAGCCACCTCATAGATTCATCAGGAAGACAACATAAAAGCACGGTGAGAGGCCGATCAAAGCAGAAGAGATGGTACGAAGAATAGACTCGGCATGGATAATGACTATAGTTTAGATGCTGAGAGGAAGAGACCAAGGATCCTGACATATTCATCCTACACGCCTGCCAATTGTCCAATTTCGGGCATTTTTATGAAGATACGTAGGGAGAGAGGCATCCTCTAGTGGCCGAAAAGAATGAAAGGGAATCCCTTGAGGAGAAACTCCAACAAATATTGTGATTTCCACTGTGACAAAGGTCATAATACAAACGAGTGCATTTAACTCAAGAATGCAATTGAAGATGCGATCCAACGTGGGCACTTGCACAAGTTCTTAGCACATGATGCCGAGAGTATTAAGAGACTATCTCAAAGGAGATGTGAGAAACAAGAGAATGAAATATGACCAACATTAGTCGTAAGAGATGCAAGGGATATGAATTCCAGTAGAGTACCCAATAGAGTGATTAACACCATTGTTGGCGAAGCTACTATAGGCTAGTCGAGTTCTTTGAACTCGATTCGCACCAAGAATTACGTTTGCAAGGAGAAAAGGTTAGGATTGAAATACAATATCTTTTGGAGAGGAAGATTTTGAGGGCATCCAAAGGCTGCATGACGATGCATTAGTCATCAATGCGAGAGTTGCCAACTTTGAAGTCAAGAAGATTATTGTTGACATAGGAAGTTTGGTCGACATCATTCTTCAATATGCTTTTGACCAAATGAGGCCTAAGATCAAAGTGCAGCTACGGTCTTACAAGTATGATCTCTATGCCTTCAACAATCAACCCGTCCAAGTAGCCGGAGTTATTTCTTTGCCGATACAGATCGGTGATGACTAGTATGTTGCAGAGGATAAAGTGGACTTTGTCATTGTCAAATGTTGGTCCTCGTACAACATGATAATGGGACGGCTGTGCTAATATCTATTCAACATTTTCTCTTCAACTACACATCTTAAAGCCAAGTTCCCTACTCCTACGGGGGTTGGTGTATGCAAAGGGGATTAGCAATTGGCATGGTCCTTGTACATAAGGGCCTTGAGACAAGAAGAAGTATTTTAGGTTGAAACCTACTTAGAAGGCAAGTTAGTCAACATCGAGAATGTCGAGAGTGATACTAAGGAAATTCCTTTAGGGGACAACCTGGAGAAATTAACGAAAATTGGGAAACCCTTGTAGTAGATACTCAGCAGAGTTTGATCAACTTCTTATAGGCCAACATTGATGTGTTTGGATAGTCTCCTTCAGACATGCTGGGTATCTTGAGAGAAGTTATGGTACACAAGCTCCAAATTGATCCGAATGTAAAGGTAGTCTAATAAAAGAAGAGGCATTTTGAGCTAGAGAGACAAGTATCAATATAGGAGGAATTTCGGAAGTTATTGAAGGTAGGATTCATTCAAGAGGAGCCTTATTCGACTTGGCTAGCTAATTGTATGCTAGTTAAGAAGTCTAACGGCAAATGGAGAATGTGTATAGACTTCATGAATCTTAACAAGGCTTGTCCCAAGGACTATTTCCCACTACTAAAAATTGATCAGATGGTAGATGCAATCGCTAGACACGCGTTACTTTCCTTTATGGATGCTTTCTCTGGTTATAACCAGATCAAGATGGACAAGGAAGATGAAGTCTACATGTCTTTCGTTATCAATTTTGGAACGTATTGTTATACGGTGATACCCTTTGGGCTTAAAAACACCGTCGTGACATAATAGAGACTTGTTACCAAGATGTTTAAACCTCAAACTTACAGAAATGTTGAAGTATATGTTAAAAACATGATATTGAAGAGTATGAAGGAAGATTGGCATCTTGCTGACCTAGCGGAGACGTTTACTACATTGTGGAGATACAACATGAAACTCAACCCATAGAAATGCGTCTTTGGTGCAACATTAGAAAAATTTTTAAGTTACATGGTTACTCGGTACGGTATTGAGGCCAACTTGAGCAAGATTGAAGCCATAAGGATCATGAAATCACCTCGAACTGTCAAAGAAGTATAAGAACTCACTGGCTGAATTGTTGCCCTTAAGAGATTTATGTCGAGAACTGAGGATATGTGTACAGAACTCTTAAAATTTTAAAGAATCCAAAAGAATTCAATTAGATTGACGATTGCGAAAGAGCTTTCAACGAGCTTAAGGAATTTCTTACGTCACCCTCAATACTCTTGACACTCATTCCTAGAGAAAATTTATATTTGTACCTGTCAGTCAGTTACTGAGCTCTTTCTTCCATACTGGTTTGAATTGTTGGCAAAGAGCATTGACTCATTTATTACTTGAGTCATGTTCTATAGGGATCAGAGCTTCGGTATATACAGATTGAAAAGTTTGTATTAGTAGTGGTTCTCTTAGTAAGAAAGTTAAAGCCATATTTTGAAGTTCACCAGATCATTGTTCTCACCGATTAACCCATCCAACAAGCATTGCAATGGCCCGATTCCTCGAGAAGGATAATGAAATATGCCTTAGAGCTTAGTGCCCATGGTGTACAGTAAAAACCTAGAACAACATTAAAGGCTCAAGTATTGGCAGATTTTGTAGCCAAATTTACTGGTGAGGAAGATTGTGTGGAGTTTACTGAGAAACCTATTTGGTTCCTTTATGTGGATGGTTCTTCGACATGAGAAGGAAGTAGTATAGGCCTAGTTCTTCAAGGCTCCCATAATGTCCAAATTCATTACACTCTAAAATTCAGATCTTCGATCAGCAACAATGAAGTAGATTATAAAGCTCTAATTGTCGGACTAAAACTTGCAAATGAAATTAGTTTCGAGAAACTCAAAATGTTCTCTGATTCCCAATTAGTGGTGAATCAAGTGATAAGAAGTTACATGACAATGGAAGAAGAAATGAGCAAGTACTTGCTAGTGGTACGAATGCTTGTAGAAGAATTCTAATCTTTCTCCATCCACAAAATTCTGAGAAGCAAGAATATTGTGGTCGATAAACTATCGAAGTTAGCTAATATGTCATTCCCTGAATTGAGCGATAAACTTTTCATTGAGTTTCTTTCATAGAAAAGTTTATCTACTCTCTTGTAGAGCCGTAAGTTGGCTCCTTGCCTGAAAGAAGAATCATGGATGGATCCCCTAGTGGATTATCTAAGAGATGGTACTCTCCTTGATGACAAGAAAGGAGTGCGAAGATTGGCATACCAAGCCGCTAACTACATACTGATTGATGGTCAGTTGCATAAACACGACATATCACAACCTTACCTCGATGCCTTCCTTTGAGAGATGCCTAGAGGGTGTTATCTGAGTTGTATGGTGGCGTATATAGTAACTATGTAAAGTGCAAACACTATATGTCTGAGCACTCCAACTCGGTTATTATTGGCCGACTAAGAGAGAAGATGAAAAGGAAGTTGTCTAGTACTGTTCCCAATGCCAAAAGCATGAGTTGCCAAGTCATATGCCTGCAACTGAGTTATGTAGCCTAACTAGCCCTTACCCGTTCCCCTAATGGGGGCTAGATATTCTCGGACCATTTCCAAAGTCTATTGCCCAGCGATAATTCATAATTGTTGATGTAGATTACTTTACTAATTTGATAGAGGTCGAGGTAGTAGTGAAGATCACCAAGTAAAAAATGGAAGCATTTATCTTCAGCTCCATCATATTAAGGTTTGGAGTTCCTTACATGATAATTATGGATAATGGCTTGCAGTTTGACAACAATAAGTTTTAGGTGTTCTATGAGAAGTACGACATTCGCCCCAACTATATGTCTATAATGCACCCTTAGATGAACGGACAAGTTGAAGACGTAAATAAGATCATACTATACGGCTTATGATGGAAAGTAGATCAAGTCAGAGGGAAATGGCACGGAAACTGTGTTGCCGATTAAATTAGATTTGCCAAATCTATGGATTTAGAATTTTGATGTTATGGTTAATGAAGTTGGATTAACAGCAAATTTAGACACCATAGATGAAATTCGAGATATTGCAAGAGTAAGGATCACGGCATATCGGCATAGAGCGGTAAGGTATTACAATTAGAAAGTGAAGCATAAAGTTTTTCAACTTAAGGATCTGGTTTGCCGAAAGATGGAAGCTACTGGTGTGTAAGCAAATCAAGGGAAGCTTGACGTAAATTGGGAGGATCCTGTTAGGATCCAGGAAGTCATTGGCAAGGGGGCCTATTGACTGGAGAGGTTGGATGGATCCATCATCCTTCGAGCATAGAATGCTGAGAATTTGAAATTATACTTCAATTAATAGCTCAGCTTATTTGTAAGGCAACAGTTGATAAGCTTGGAAGACCATGGTACCTTGTATTTACCAAAATTATGTTTGAAGTCTCATGTTTCTTATTCTTCTTATTAATGACAAGTTAATAAGTTCTAATCTATCATGGCTAACGAACTGCATAAATTAATCTTATAGCTGAGTAATGCGATTGGTCCACACCTCAAACGGCTAACGGATAATGTCTATGAAGATGTACAAATTGGGCATGTGAAATAAAACATGTCGAGAATAGTTGGGTGTGTGAAATAAAACATACCAAGAAATGATTAGGTGTACAAAATAAAATATGCCAAGAAATAGTTGGGCGTATGAAGTAAAACAAGCTAAAAATTAACTAAGCGTGTGAAATAAAACATGTTGAGAAATAATGGGCATGTGAAATAAAACATGTCGAGAATTATATAGTTATGTGAAATAAAATGTGCCAAAAGATAATTTGTGTATGAGTAGAAACATGCTAACGAATAAGGACGTGTGAAGTAGAATATAGGGAACTCTCGATGTGTGAACTAAAATGTATTGAAAAGAGTTATATGAGGATATTTCATTCAACCATTGCAATTACAAATGTATGGCTGAACAAATCATTAAAATGATTACATGAGAGGACATAGGGTACAAAGAATACAAAAGAATCCTATGGCTTACTATCGGAATGAGCAAAAGTAATTCTTGGATTGGAGGCTTGGGCTTTCTTTGAGTAAGCTACTTTCTTAGCACATGGGTTGTCTTCTTCCTCTAGATCCTCAGTGTGAGCTTTGCTATCATCCTTATTAGGAATCTCGGTACCTTTCTCTTCATCTTTGTTGGCATTGTTGACTTTGTCATTGACATTAATGAAGTTAAGGCATGAGAGATCATAATTAAGATGAAGCTTCAGGATCTCCTCTCTTGTTGCTTAAACCCCCTTCAAAAACTTCTTTGGTAGAAGTCTCTCGTATTGCTGACTAGGAGTGACTATATCTAGAGTCTCTTCAATTAATGGTCTTCTCCTCATAATCTCCTCCAATTCAGCTTCACAACTCTATAAGTTTGAGTTGTTGGTCTCTAACTCCTTAATCTGCATTATGAGCTTATCTTCCTCCTCGCTTATCGTGTAAAGAGTTCGGCTAAAGCCTCAGCACTCTTCTTTTTACTTTTGCAGCTCCTCTTTTAGGCCTTTAGACTTTTTGTACTGCTCTTCCATTTTGGGCTTCAGACTCGAGACTTCATCGACAGCAAGATCATGTGCCAACTTCTCAGAAGTAAGGTCTTTGTAGAGCTTTCTCACCTCCATCTTAGCCCCTATCCTTGCATTCTCGGCAGTAGCAGTTTAGGCTTTCGATGCATTGTATGCATTTTCAACTCTTTGCAGCAAATTTATTTAACACAATCAAGAATGATTTGGCATAACACATGGATACAACCAAGGATATTAACTTCATTGCCTCTTTGTGGCTTCGTCCAAAGCTAACGAATGTGGCTACTCATCTGGAAAAGGAAATGTTTAGTAACTCGAACGGATTCGACAATTAAAAATATTAGTTATGGATACTCACATCATATAATTTGGCCGCAATATGGGCCTTATTGCAACCACCGACTTTGTCAACATCCCGCTTCACAAAATCTCTATCATTGGAAAGAATAACTCCTTCCTTTAAAGCTAAGGAATTTATCTTATCACCTAAGGCTGAGTTAGTGTTTAGAATTGTGTGGTTCCAGCATAGGATGTAGTACTCGCCAACTTCCTTATTAGGGACGAATTCGGCACTACTGATGCCAAGTTCTTACTGTACATTGCCTCCTTCATCCTTTCATTTGAATCTTTGGACCTTTTGGTAGCTGGTTGGTCGATGAGTTCCTTTCCCAATCTTTTATTGTTTCTCGGCACTACCTCCACTATTAGGGACAACCCTTTGGTAGTAGTGACATCAGCCTTACTGTAGGGTTGAATCTCCTATACTTCCCCTTTTGGCTCTACAATGGGTGGAACATCTTCAACAATCTTGATAGGTTCCCCCAAACGAGCAATTTTAGTTTTGGCCAGCAGATCTTTCTTCCCTTTCTTCCGCTTTTCAGCCGGTTGAGAAGGTTTCTAATGTGTCACAGGCTGCTTAGTTGATTCTTTAGCCACCTTTTTCATGGCTATTGGTTGAATGGTGGATGTAGCGGTGGTACGCTTATCAACCTTTGATTTTTTAGCCTTTGCCTGAGTTAGCAACTTGGCAAGATTTACCTCACCAGTAGGCATATTTGCAAGAAGAGCAAACAAGTTAATATCAACACGGGAAAAGAACAAACTTACATTCTCCTCACCGAGCATGGCTCAAAGGCGACAATTCTTCCCCTTAAATTACGAGAACGACTTCCTCTTACGGCTATACTCAGCACAGTGATAACTCATTAGTGTACCTTCTTCTTTAGAAAAAATTGGTTCTCTACTTTTGTAATGCCTTATAATTCTCTCGGTGTCCCAGAAGAACATTTTATTCTTCTTCCTTTCCTAAATTTTCTTTGCCGCTTCTGCATCATTGGGCATCAGATCAATATCTTTAGTACGAATTGGCATAGTCCATTGGGTCTAGAAGTCCAACTCTTCAATAGATACTATCAACTCGAATTTTTCATGCCACTTGTAGATCTTGGACTCTAACCTATCCATGAACTTCCTCCCATGCCTTGTAGTGGCAAAGTACCACCGGTTAGGCTGCTTCTTAATTGTGAAGAAAAACCGAAATAGTTGAGGTGTAGCCTTGACTTTGACTTCTTCACAAACTATCTCAAAAGCCGCTAAAAGCCAGTATGTGTTGGGTGAGAACATATTCGGTGCGACTCTGAAGTAGTTGAAGAAGTCCTTAACAAAAGCCAAGAAAGGGAAGTGCAACCCAAAATCCAAATATTTCAGGCATATATGAAACTCGTACTCCCTTGGGAAACAAACCCTCTCCTCCTCTCTTGGCCTCCTCAGATTCCATGTTTTGGGAAGGTCTTGCTAGTACTGATTGTATTTTGTAATAAGAACTTTGTCGATGGAATTAGCGGTTCCATTTAAAGAGTCATAGAAGTAGGCTATGGTGTTATACAAATACCTCGTTGAGGATTGACCTTCTTTGTCCTCAAGATAATTATCTATAGCAAGGTCGCTGATTCTACTGAGTTTGTCCCACCTTGCCTTAGTACTTTCATTAGAGTTACCAGAAGAGCACGCCGCTTTGGTCCTTCTTTGTAGGGGGGTGGGGGGTGGAGAAGTGGCCTTAGTTTCCGTTGCTTTGGAGTTGGAAAGAACAAGTCAATGGGCAACGTTGTGAACCATACCTGAATGTTTATGAATATTATCTCAAAAATTGAAGAACTTAGAACAGTGAAGATGAGAAAGCAAAAAAAATATGGTTATGATGATTGAGTTTGAACATAAGTGAATTGTGTTCTTGAAAAGTCCTTTAAATATGGACAATTCGGCTTTGTAACTGCAAACGCATTTTTGATAATGATGATCATTGATTTGATAAGTAGTGTAGATCGATGATGTATGTCATGTCTTTGGAATCTGACTGTCAATAACTTTCTGATAGTTATTAAGTCTGCAACATAGTGGTTATTGAGGTGATAGGTGTCATATCACCTACCTTTTGGTCTCTTCAACAGGCGAGAATTCAAAAATTGTGACTTTTCAACTGGGTTGCGAACCACCTTGCTCCCTCTTTTGCTCGGCATCCAAAGAACTATTCCCACTCGGCCTCTAGTGTATTATATGTTACTCCCTTCATTGATTACTTGAACACGGGAGTTGGGGGGCAAATGTTGATAGTCAGTTTTCGTCTTCATCTTACTTATCTATTCGGCTACTGACATGCCATGCAATCTATATTCTTAGCACCTTGTCGAATGATCAATATTCTCGACATTATGCCAAATAACTCAGATGCATCACAGATTTGAATTTAAGCTCATGGTGCGAATGGATATTACAAGCACGATTTTGATTACATAACTGTCTACTCTCCTTATATTTTAGGGAAGGTATCCGATCAAGAAGTTTCTACGTGTTTTGGCAGTTATTGTAATAACTACCCATTCAGATAGGATAATCTCCTATAAATACAAAAAAGGAACTTGGTAAGAGGAGGCTAATAGCTCTAAACTTCTTAACTCTATTATTTTCATTCCACCCTACTAATTCACCGGACTGGCCACACCAGACTGGCTCGGGTACTAAGTATTTGTCTTATCTTTGTAGGATATCTTTAACTCTTAAAATTCACCAACAATTGCAGTTTGATAAGATGGAAAAGTACAGCTTAGCATATGGGGACCTTAGACTCAGCATTCATTCGGTTGGCCTTAGCACGTCGTAAGTAGGTTTTAGCACTTTGCGAGTCGGCGATTGAGCAAGAGTCCAAGCAAAGAAGAATATGTTCGAGCTAGGACCTTAAGGTGTTCTTCTACAGCTCTTCCATATATTAGAGCTTATCCTTGGCAGGCTGACAAGAGAGGATCCTCCTGGTGAGGGATTGGAGGCCTTAGAGGTGAGTGTGAGTTAGTGGTTTAAAGGTTGGCATTCCATGGGTTCCTCGGGGTTGTTGAAGATTTGCTCTCAAATCTTGGTCTTCTTTTTCTTCTTCTTTTAGTATAAAGGGTATTAGGTCGATGATGTTAAAAGTTAGAGACACTCCGTACTCTTCAAGCAGTTCTAGCTTATAGGTGTTATCATTGATGCATCAAAGGATTTTGAAAGGATCATTCGACCTAGGAGATAACTTATTTGTTCTCTTTTTTAGGAACCACTCCTTAGTAAGGTGAATCTAAAAAAGGTATCTTAGGTTGTGAAAAATTTGTCTTTTACCTTAGCTTCCTTGTTCTCTTTGTTGGGCCATTGTCTTGGCTAATTGCTTGGCAACTTTCAAATGCAGTCTCTAAAACTCTTTGACGCACTGTAGACCTAATGGGTTTTCTCCTTGAAAGGTCAAGCTGGTAATCATGTCCAGTGGTTAGTTTGAGTTAAGTTCGTAGATGACCTTGAACAGTGACCTTCCTGTCGAGCTATAGGAGGGGTATGATGTAAACCGAAGCTAAGAACAAACAAGGTTAGTCACAAGGGTAGGTCCAAGCTTGTTGAAAGCTTGAAATGAGTAATGGAAACTTATGATAGAATGGAAAAAGAAAAGGGATAAGTAAACCTACGAACAGCTCTAAAGGATATGATGCACTAGTAGAACTCCCGAAGACTCATGACATAGTTTGATACGATGCAAGAGTTGGTCAGATGAGGTTACTTGCCACTTAGCCTTACTTAAGGGTTAGGATAAGAATGAAATAAGAAAAAAAGCTAACGAGAGCAGTTGTTCACAAAAGGAAGTATTTAGTATATTAGTGATGATGAGATAGATGCAGTTACATATACATTGGGTATTTATACTCGAGAAACTAGGGCAACTTACCCATAAATGGAAAAGATAAAAGTATAGTATCCCAAAGAAGTAATGTACAAGGAATAATAAAGGGTACAATAGGAAAATACAACTAAAACGAATATTCGGCACAGAGGATTCTAGCACATGGTCACTTGGACATGTGGCTTGCTGTGGGTGGATGACTTTCTGGCAGAAAAGACAACTCTGTATGATCAGCTTGATTTCTATAAAGTAGGGGTCTTGAGCATGAGCTGGGGACAAATGTGGGCTTAACTAAAGAAGAGTAGGTATGGATATGTGTGGAGTCTTTCCTCATCTTGGCACAAATGTTGCTAAGCTTTGGGGTGGGGGGGGGTGGGGCAGTCACGGTTCAGACATGCCGATTAGGAGTGAATGGAAAGGTAGGGTTATCAACAAAGCTTTCATTTGGTTAGTAAATGATTTCTAAGAGATGTATAGTCACTCGACTTGGCGTATGGAGTTAGTTGGTAGCAAGGAGTAGCTTAGCTTTGGCAAGGGTCAGTTGGAGTAAGAGGTTTTGCCGCATTAGTCCTTCTAATCCTTTAGCTCAATTACAGGTTAAAGGCCCAATAGCTAGATTCCTATCATTCCCTCCTAGTTGATTTGGATTTAGGATCAAATCTAGATGGTCTTCGTCTAGTTCTCCTTCAAGGTGAAAGGGGTTAAGTCAGCAATATTAAAAGTGTCCAAGACCCCATAATCTTTGGATAGCTCCAATCTATAGGTTTTGTCATTGATCTCTTAGAGTGCTTTAAAAAGACCTTTAACTCTGGAAGATAACTTGTTCTATCTCTTGTTTGGGAATTTGTCCTTGCTCAAGTGTAACTACACTAAATCTCTAGGCAGATACTGCTTCGACGTCTGTCCTTTGGCCTTTTCTCACATTTTCCTAGTAGCTTGGTCAATTTGTCGAGTGACCTTATCATAGATGTGTTATAGGGACTATGCCTAGGCTCTTGCATTAGGGTCTTCTTATTTGGATATGGGTGCAGGGGTTTGATCAAGGGGTAGCTCGAGGTTAAAACTGCAAACAACTTTGAAGGGAGTCTACTTAGTGGTGTCATGTACTACTCGGTTGTAAGCAAATTCTATTATGGGTAAATAGAAATCCTAATAAATCAAATTCTTACCCACTGCAACTTGGAGTAATGATCCCAAAGTATGATTGACTACCTTTGTTTAGCCATTAGTTTAGGGGTGATAGGAAGTGTTGTATAATAGTTTAGTCCCCATCTAACGCCATAGTTTGCTAGAAATGACTCAAGAACTTTGGATCTCTATTTAAGACTACACTTGTCGGTATGCCGTGTAACAAAATGATTTCCTATAAGAAGAGAGAAGTAATAGCCGAAGTATCATTATTCTTAGAACATGGCACAAAGTATGCCATCTTACTAAATTTATCTACGATGACCATTATGGAATCTTTGCCTCAAGTAGTTTCAGGTAATCTAAGAACAAAGTCCATGCTTAACTCAGTCTAGGGTTTGGTTACGACAAGCAAAGGTATTGCTTTCCCTTGTTCGGCTTGGCACTTGGCCCTCTTACATACGACATAGCCCTCAACAATTCGTTGCACGTCTTGTCTCATTCTTGACCAAAAGAATTGTTCATTTAGTAGCTCATACGTCCTTCTTTCCTTAAAATGTTTAGAGAGTCCTCTAGTATGGGCTTTCTTGATGAGCAACTTCCTTGTGGAATAGGTTGGCATACATAACTTTTTACTACAAAATAAGTAACTATCCTCCACATGATAATCATCCATTGCTTTTCCATGAATACAATGCCCAAGTATAGGTTCGAAATGCAAGTCCTGGGAATATTGTTCTTTAATAATTGCAAACCCAAATAACATGGCCTATAATTTGATTAAGAGCATATGTCTCCTTGAAAGAGCATTTGGAACTACGTTGCTCTTCCCTTATTTATACTTAATCATAAAATTGAATCCCTTAAGGAATTCAATCCACCTTACTTACTGCTTCGACAGTTTGGTTTGACTTCAGAGGTACCTTAAAGACTTATGATTAGTGTAAATGACAAACTCTCTTAGCAATAGATAATCCTGTCACACTTGGAGTGCTCGGATAAGAGCTAAGAGTTCTTTATCATATATAGAGCAGTACGGTTGAGGTCTTTTAGGCTTCTTGTAGTAGTAGGCAATTGGTCGGCCTTCTTACATTGGGATGGTGCCTATACCAATGTATGATGCATCATATTCCAGCTCAAATATCTTCTTAAATTCAGGTAAAGCTAGTACTGGTGTGGAAGTTCATCTTTCCTTCACTTTGGCAAAACTTCTTTCCTCTTTTTCTCCCCATCTAAATTCAATGTTCTTCTTTGTTAGCTCAGTAAGGGGCATGATTACGGTGTTGAAATTCCTAATAAACCTTCTATAAAAGGATGCAATCTATGGAAACTTCTCACCTCGACTTAAGTAGTTGGAGTCAGCCATTTGACAATTACTTAGATCTTCTCATCATCCATTTGTAGGCCTCCTCTACCAACTACATAGCCTAGAAACATCACTTCCTTCGGGCAAAAACAACACTTCTTTAGATTGTCAAATAACCTCTCTACATGGAGTGCTTCTAATATGACATGGAGATGTTCATTGTAACTTAGCATGTCGGCATTGTATACTAAGATGTTGTTGAAATACACTACAACAAACTTGCTAGTTAGGTTTCTAAGCACATGGTTCATCAGTCGCATGAAAGTACTTAGAGTATTCAACAAGCCAAATGGCATTACCATCCATTAGTAGAGTCCATGTTGAGTTTTGAAAGCAATTTTCCATTCGTCTCCTAGCCTCATTCGAATCTGATGGTAGCCAGACTTTGGATTAATCTTACTGAAGACCCTAGCTTCACTTAATTCATCCAACATGTCATCCAACTTAGGGATCGGGTACCGGTACTTGATCGTAATCTTGTTTATGACTTGACTATCAACACATATTCACTAGGTACCATTCTTTTTTCACAATAGGAGTGCCAGTACAACACAAGGGTTGAGACTCTCCCTTACATAACCCTTTTCCAGTAATTCATTGACTTATCTTTGAAGCTTAGCAGCTTGTTTGGGATTCATTCAATAAGTTGGCTTATTTGGCAAAGTAGTGCCAAGTACTAAGTCAATGTAGTGCTCAATGCCTCTAAATGGTGGCAAACCTTTTGGCAACTGTTTAGGAAATAGGTTAGCATATTCATTCAATAGTTCCTTTACTTCTTAGGGTAGTTCACCCCATTCCTTTAATTATAATAATCACCTGACTAACAAGAAGGTTAGTGCGTTGGCTCTAATAGCCTCTCGAAGTTCAGCTTTGCTTAATACTAAAGTTTTCTTTGATCTATGAGCAAGTTTAGCATGCAAATTGCTAACTTGACTTGGTGTCATGGGGTTTAACGTAATTTTCCTTCCATCCTTCTCAAACACGTTTGTGTTCCTGTATCCATCATGGATAACCCTTTGATTATAAACCCAAGGTTAACTCAGCAGTATATGTGATGCGTACATGGGTAGTATGTTACAAAGAATCTTATTGGAATAGTTTCCAGTTGTGATCGACAGTAGTAATTATTGAGTGACATGTAGTGCTCCTTTCTCATTTAGCTAATGCAACTTGTACGGCTTCGGATGCGCAATAGTTGGCAACTTAAACTTCATAATTAGATTGGCTGATGCCACATTGGTATAGTTACCACCATCTACAATGAGGGCATAGAGCTAATTGTTCACTTTACATGTGATATGGAACAAATTCTCTCTCTACTTTTCCTCATGTGAGGGTTCTAAACTCATTGTATGTTAGACAACTAAGATCAATTGATCTAAGTCCTTGACAAATACATCTTCCGTAATCTACTCTTCTTCACTTCTTTCTCCTTAGGTTCCTCATCCATGCAATCTACTTCAACCTTTAGGGCATCTCTCTTGTTAATCATAGTCCTTTGGTCTAGACATTGAGTAGCCATATGTCGAAACCCTTGGTACTTAAAGCATTTGATCTGGCTTGTCTTCTTTCCAGATCCCTATCCCCTCTCATATGTTTGGGTTGGCACATTGATTCGCTTAAACTCTATATAAAAAATTAAATTGTGAATACTCCAGCAAGTATACTGGGTTGGAATTAAGCAATACAAAGTAAGTAAGGTTGTTGATCTCTTGAGGACTATAATATTACTAAATCTATGATAGTTCTTATCGATATTTAGGCAATAAAAAATAAATTAACCAATCTAATAATTATACTAAAACTATCGAAAAGAAAATAACTATAAAATTTCTAAAACTAAGCAGTCAATTGAGAATTGTGGGAAAAACAGAATCCACCTTAGATTATGCAAATTAAATTGTTATTATGTTATATAGATTATTAGCTATATGGTCGTTCAAGTGAAATTATTATGCCTTAAAACTTAAAGATTTAAACCCCTAATTAATCAATCAGCTCCTGCATCTCCAATTAACAGTAGACTCTAAATTACAATAATATATCTCCCAATACCATGATTATCTAATTTCCTAAATCAATTATTCCTAATGTCTTAGTATATAATCAATCGCCAAACGTCGCATTAATCTCTAGATCATTTTTAATTAATTTAATTAATGCTGCTTCCACATTAATTAATCAAATTAACCAAGAATTTCTAACAAACCCTAGATCAACTCCCGTATCACTAGGGTTTGTAACAATTATAATCAATTAAACAATTATAATTGAAATCATAGAAATTGCAATCATGAATCATCTCTATTTTTATTAATCCTATAACATGAACATAATCATCATCTTAGCTATCTAGGGTTTCATCAATTCCCACAAATAAATTTAGCCAACCATGGAATTTGAAACAAAAGTACAACTTCTAATTGAAATTGTAAGGAAATTCATAATTGAAAGCATGAATAATTAACAGAATTGTATAAATATAATTAAAATAGACGTCACAAATTCTATTATTAGAAAAGATAAACTTCAATTGCAACTCTAAAAATTGGTCTCCAAAGCAAAATCTTCTCAATGATCCAAGCGATTCTACAGAAGAATTCTTCAAGAACTTCTAATGACTATTTTATGACTCTCTAAGTTTATGGAAAGTGTGTATGTCTCAAAACAAGTCTTTCAAATGGTGAAACATAGGGCTATTTATAAGAAAAACTATGGTTGGCTTGGGTAAGGCTTCTTTTTAATGAAGGTCGGTGGTGTAAGCTTCAAGGCTGGCGGTGTAGACTCCAAAAGCCGCCAGTATAAGTGTAGGTCAGCTGTATTGAATTCCAATTATGCCATAGCTCATTTCGGGCCTCTTTGTTTGCGTAAAACTCCTTTAAATCGTTCGTATTTCCACTTTGAATCCTCCAATTCCTAAAATGTCTAAATGAAAATAATTAGGTACCATTTCTTAATGATTTCTATAAGATCAATAATAATTCTATCTAATTTGCCCATTAAAACATGAAAAATATGCCTTTATCACACATCATTATAAGGTTGACCCTTCTATTTTGATCTATCATCCAACTTCTTAGAGGGTTCGGTACCTAACTGGGTTTGACAACTTCCCTATCTAAGTTGACTTAACTGTTCGAGTCTACTCATCGGGGGTCTGATCAGCATTTGGTTCTTTCTTTGTCTTTCTACTTGTTGGGCTATTTGTATAACCTTATCCAGCATGGTAAATTGCTGCAATTCTACAACGGCTCGTATATCACTCTATAAACCAGTAAGGAATTGGGATACTTTGTGGGTTGATTGCTCTTCTACTTTACAACGAATCATGAGCATATGGAATTCTTAAACATATTCATCAACAGTTCGGCCTCCTTGCCTCAGCTCTTGAAGTTGAGCAAAAGTGTCTTATAGGTAGGTATTCGGCATAAACCTATTTTAGAGTATTCTCTTCATCTCAGACCAAGTATTGATCTTTCGGTATCCTTCTCCTATTCTCATGACCTAAAAGTTTTTCCACCACATGGCAGCATATCTTGAGAACTCAACAACAACAATTCTTATTTTCTCATAGTTGTCATATTGGTAATACTCAAAAACTCGCTTTACCTTTTCCTCCCAATCCAAATAATCATTTGCACTTTTGGAGCCACTGAAACTTAGAATCTAAAGTTTTACGTGGTCAGTAGCTCGGGGTGCTCGAGCTCTCTCTTCTTCTTTGTACTCTTCTCCTTCAACATTATCTATATCTCCTAAGTCAATCCTTCTTCTTACTCGTTTGCCTACTCCTATACCTTGGACTTATCAAGTTGGGCTTTGACCTTTAGCAGGTTAGGCAACTTATGGGGTATTATGTACAACTTCAGCAGGTTGGTAGGCTAATGCATGAATTGCTTGGGTCAAATCTACAAAGAGGTTAGCCACCTCATCAAGCCTTTTGTCTATACTTATAGGGGTACCCTAGGATTGTTGTGCATGGTGGACAACACCACTATTGTGGTCCCTAACACCAGCATTAACACTTAAGTCTGTCATTTTCTTCGATAGATTCAAATTTGAAGCTCTTTGATTTGATGATACAGTTGACATTATTCCTTTGTTTTCACATGCCTAAAACAGGGTATAAATAGAGGACTTTGAGAACAAACTACTATAACCTATTGCTTGCTCAAATACTTTAACAATCCTTTCCACAACTACTACACACTAATATAATAAGAACTACTTTCCAAATCCTCAAACACAACTTACCTAAACGAAACTTGATATAGATTTATAGATGAACACACAAACCAATATCATGCGTAACCAAAGGGGGTGGGTCCAAGTCGTGAGATGACTTGAAAAGTAAATGATAGTCGAAGAATGAATAGAGATTCCCATGTATTGACAATGGATATGATGCACTAACGCCTCACATGAGCTCGAGTCACACTTAATATGACACATAAGTATGGCCGGAGGTCACTTACTACTAGTCCACGCTTGAATGAGCTAGATAAGAGTAGCTCAGGAGTAAGCAAAAGGACACTTAGCTTGAGAGACTAAAAAAATGTCTAGTGTATTCTTCTATGTATTGATGATGCGGCTATTACATTATATGAGTATTTATAGTACCCTGTTAGGGTAAGTCTTTAGTTATAGAAATTACCAAAAAAAAAAAAAAGATCCTTATTTACAAAAAAAAAAAGAGGATAGCAATTTATAGGGAAATCATGAAGTCATGTGCAAAGAATGTCCTCTGTTAGAAAGGATGGTATGGATGTCAAAAGGATAGCGCGTGTGTGCATTTTACTCAATCTTAGATTTTGATAATATTACGAGCCAAGTAGGGGTGGTCCTTTGATCAGGTGTGTTTGGCGTTGGTAGTTTGGTACAATAACAGCTAAGGCTGGATAAGGGTTGGTTCTAAGGAAACTCACATTTGGGTTGGCTTTAGATGGTTAGCTCTTCACAATTGTCAACTCGGCCTTGGCATTGTGGAGATGGCTGTTCTGATTTGGTGCTTAGATTAGGGTGCTGCAGAGGGGTCGGTTCCATGTGTTGGCTAATTACCTCAGTAGCTTCTTAGAGGGTGTGGAGAGCAAAGTAGCTTAACAGTTTGGACCAAGATAAACATTGCTCCTCAATATTTAACTCACCTCGGATAGCTCGATAAACCATCTGAGAAAGCCTTCGGGTTGGGGAGCGAGTGATCGGTCCTTGATCCCTATCATCTCCTCCGAGTTGTTTGAGATTTGGGATCAAATCTGGTTCAACTTCAGGTTGCTCATCCTTGGGAGTATAAGGTTGGAGATTTGCAATGTTGAAGGAGTCCGACACTCCATATCCTTCAGGTAATTCAATCCTCTAGGCATTAG
This sequence comes from Lumnitzera littorea, assembly GCA_024138015.1. Taxonomy (NCBI): domain Eukaryota; kingdom Viridiplantae; phylum Streptophyta; class Magnoliopsida; order Myrtales; family Combretaceae; genus Lumnitzera; species Lumnitzera littorea. The sequence continues at coordinate 58,988,670 of JAMXBB010000010.1, forward strand.
GATTGATCTTTTCAAGTACTTTGAAAGGTCTGTCGACTCTAGGAGACAACTTGCTCTTCCTCAAGTTTAGGAATCGATTCTTGTTGAGATGTATCTAAACCGAATCACCTGGCTGTAATTCTCTCTTCCTCCATCCTCGGCTCTACTCTTCGAGCTTAGTATTAGCTCGACTCAATTGCTTTATAACCTTCTAGTGAATAGCTTTAACGGCCTTGACTCTTTTTATGGTTGGCTAGTCATCATCAAGCCTTGGTTAGGGTACTTGGTCCATTGGGAGCTCGGGGCTGAACCCATAGGCGACCTTGAATGGAGACATGTTTGTTGTGCTGTGGGCAGTCCGATTGTAAGAGAATTCGAGGATTAGCAATCACAGATCCCAATCGGTTATGTTTCATCTGATAGTAGCTCATAGTAAGATCCCTATGGTTCAATTTACAACTTCGATCTATCCATCGGTCTATGGATGGTAGGATATGCTGTACAATAGCTTGGTGCCCATTTGTCTCTATAGCGTCCTCCAAAAGTGGCTCATGAACTTGGGGTCTCTATTTGAAACAATGGTTCTAAGCACGCCGTGAAGCTTGGTCACCTCCTACAAGAAAAGAAAGAAGATAGTCGAAGCGTCGTTAGTTTTAGAGCAAGGCACGAAATGTGATATCTTGCTAAATCAATCCATAACCACCATGATGGAGTCCTTGCTACGAGATGTCCTCGACAATCTTAACATGAAGTCCATACTTAGCTCAGACCATGGTTTAGTTGGGACAGGCAAGGGTAGATAATGTCCTTGCTCGGCTTAGCTCTTTGCCTTCCTACAAGTTACATACCTTTCCAGTACATATTGTATGTTACTCATCATTCTTGGCCAAAAGAATCTCGCAGATAGTACTTTAAGGGTTTAGCGTTGGCTATAGTGTCCTATTAATCCTCCTCCATGTGCTTTGCACACTAGCAATTCTCTCATGGAGCAGGTCAGGATGTATAGCCTCCTCTTTCTGAATAAGTATCCATCTTCCCTGTGATAGTTGTCTAATGTCTGTCATTCCTCACTCAGGCATAGATAGGACCAAAGTGTAGGTCCTTAACATATAAATTCTTTATGGTTGAAAACCCAAGTAGCCTTATTTACAGCTTGGCTAGGAGGGAATATCGTTTCGATAGGCATTAGCTACTACATTATTCCTTCCATTCTTATATTTTACAACATAAGAAAAACCCTCCATCAACTTGACCCATTAGGCTTATCTTCAGGATAACTTTGGTTAGCTCTTTAGATATCTCAAGGATTCATGATTAGTGTAGATCACAAATTTCTTGGGTAGTAGATAGTGTTGCCATATCGTTAGGGCTTGGATTAAGGAGTAGAATTCCTAATCATAGATAGAGTAGTTGAGTGTAGCTCCTCGAAGTTTTTCACTAACGTAAGCAATAGGTTGGCCTTCTTGCATTAGCACAACACCTATGCCTAGTCCAGATGCATTACACTTTACTTCAAACACCTTGTCAAAGCTTGGTAGAGCTAAGATGAGGGTTGTAGTTAGCTTCTCTTTCATTTCTTCAAAACTCTTCCGCTCCTTCTCTCCTCATCTGAATTCAACATTCTTCTTTAAGAGTTTAATGAGTAGGCCCACAATCATATTAGAATTATTTATGAATCTATGATAGAATGATGTTAGACTATGGAAACTTCTCACAACTGTAGAGCAGGTCAGCTTAAGCCATTCTACGATCTCTCTTATTTTCTCATCATCGACTTGGATGCTACCTCCATTTACAACAAACCCTAAGAAGATCACCTCTAGTTGGCAAAATTTGTACTTCTGCAAATTGGCGTAGAGTTGTTCGGCTTAGAGTTTTGCAAAGACTCTTATGAGATACTCCTTGTGAATCTCCAGGATGGGGCTGTACACCAAAATGTCATAAAAAAAAATAAAACAAATCTCCTTAAGAATTCTCAAAGCACATGATTCATCAGGCGCATAAATGTGCTCGAAGCGTTGGATAGTCCAAATGGCATTACAAGCCATTCATATAAACCATGTCGTATCTTGAATGTGGTCATCCACTCATCACCTTCATGCATTTGGATTTGATGGCATCCAGATTTGAGGTTGATCTTAGTGAACACTCTTGCTCCACTTAACTCATCTAGCATGTCATCAAGCCTGGGTATGGGATACTTGTACTTGATGGTGATTCAATTGATCACTTAGTTATCTCCACACAACCTCCAAGAACCATCCTTCTTTGGCACCAATAAGGCCAGAATGGTATAAGGGCTAAGGGACTCACGCACATACCCTTTCTTCATAAGGTTATCTACTTGCGTCTGTAGCTCGGTAGCCTATTCATAGTTCAGCCTATAGGTAGGCTTGTTTGGTAGTATGGCTCCTGATTATAGGTCGATTTCATGCTCGCTGCCTTAAATTGGGGGTAGACCCTTTGGTAACTCCTTCGGAAATAGGTCGACAAATTCATCTAATAAGGTTTTTACCTCGATGGGAAACTTCTCCTCAAATCTTAACTCTAGAATTCTATGCACTAGCAGATAGGTTGGTCTTTCAAGCTCTAACTCTCTCTTTTATTCAGCTCGGCTCAATACCAAAGCCTCCTTCTTCAGGGCTTGACTCAGTTGGGACTGCATGTGTTACGAACTGAGGACGGCCTAGTCGTAGCAAACACCGTATACTGTACGAAGAACCCCTGATTGGTTACCCTTCCAATCAAGAACTCTTCACACAATATACAAGGCTCTACAACCACTAGTTTCCAAAGAACATCCAGATTCACATGATATCATCACACAAACATATTTATATAAAATTTGAGTTATAAAGCTTACAATACACAGTAATTAAGTATGTTTAAGTCTATAATACTAAGGTAAACAAAACTACACGAGTAAGAGTTTACATAAACTGTTCTCTCTCAGTACACATGACAGCTCGCTCTTGCCCAAGCCCCCAAGCTAACCTGTAGCATCCCTCGTCCTACCTCTATGAACAGGCTATCCTACAACAAAAGTCTAAAGGGGTGTAAGCCTAAGCTTAGTGAGCAAACCCTCAGCCACACCACAAGCAAGTTATAGGTACATTATATTCACGCATATGAATGAATGATCAACCAGAATGCCAAACAATATGTATAATTAACTAGTTCTTATACGTAACTCAGATTTAACGCCCTCCGAAGTCAGGGTTAGAGTTTAGATGGCACCAATCAGATCCGGGTATTATATTAGAACTTACTTTACTACGGAACTCCACGTTCTGTACTTATATCAAATAATTCTTTTATTTTTAGAAAACCTAAGTTCTAATATAATTGTGAGTGGCCCCTCGCAGTCCACACTTACTCCTAAATGGAGGCCTCTAAACTCGACTCTTAGCTAGGCGGTTGGCACCTCCAACGCCTAGTGTTCCTGCGGGCCAGGGTAAGGTCATTTTGTACGAGTGCACCATACAGAACCAAATAAATTAATAATATCAACCCCCAAATGGCCTCTCTTTACCTCCGTGTGATGTGACGGCCAGAATAGTATCCATGCTATGCATGTCCCGGTTTCTTTTTATAGGCTGAGTATAATTAAGTTCAAATTATGCTGTGACCATCCAATAGAACACACAATCATTTTCTATACTACCATGCAATAAACAAGGCATTTTCTGTACTTAAGGTAAATTCACAACATAACATACAGTTACATATACAAGCATTTCCCGAACCCCACACAGTAGTCAATTAACAACAATATTTAAGTCCACTATCTACAATCATAATCAAGCATGGAATCATAGAGTAAATACTCACTTGGCCATGGTGACTCGCCCTAATTGTAGTAATCGATCGGGAGGTCTTCCTCACCTCGGGATCACCTGATCATTATGATATGATAATGCTAGTAAGTAATCAAATTAACTAATAATTCCGATTATCTATTTGTCTAATTCTACTTAAATTACTATCAACTTTTATCCGGTTAGACCTTATTATTAATCATATGTAACTTTTTCATTTTATTTTTGATATTTATGACTCTATAGTCGTTTTTCATCATTTTCGGACGTACGTTTACACGGTAATGTCCATTTTGGACGTTAAGACCCATGTTTTACGATATGGGCTAAATTTATAGAAATTTTTAGCTATGAAAACTTAAGTACTCTTATTACTTATATTTATACCTTTTGTTTATATTTAATGATTTAGTTAACCCTTAAATCTTTATACCTAGAGGATTTTTACTTTACTATTACTAATTCATATACTTGATTAAGTATAATCTAATTTAGAATGTGCCTTAGGGTTTACTAATTTAGGTATCTAATTATATATGCTCTTCTTATTTTCTCATTTTATAATCTATGCTTATGTCATCGCTTACATCATCATTTGCTTATGTCATCACTTGCTTATGTCATGGCTTATGTCATGGCTTATGTCATCATGTGCTTACCTCATCACTTACTTCATTATGTGATTACATAAGCCTCTCCTCATGCTTATGTCATATGTACATGTCTTATGTACATTTTACTTCTTCCCTTATACTTATATACATATACCTTATACATATATACACTTATACATCTACTTAGACTTATACCGTATTTATATGTGTATACATACTCATATACCTATACGGTTAGATACGTATTTTTATACAAAAATTCGTATGCCTAATCTTTTCCTTAAGAAAAGCTTCCTAATTCCATTCTTTTGTGTTTTTAAGTGTGTAATTTGTGTAGTATAAGTATGTATAGTTAGGTATTATCCTAATTTAGGTTATGTACATGGTTAATACTCATGTACAAAGGTTCTCATACAAGTATTCCTTTGGTATTTCTTTATGTACACATACCTAAGAGCACATATACATGTATTTCTTCCCTTTCCTTCATGGTTCCTCACTTTCTACACTTAAAGATGAGGACTTTATGCCCTCTTCTTCATGATCATAATTAACACAAGTCTACTTCTCTAATCTACTTAATCACCTAACTAATGAAGAATATAAAACAACATAAAGTAACTTAGATACATACCTTTGCTTATGTTGGAATTAAGGAGACAAAAAGTGAAGTGATGAAAGTGAAAGAGGAAGAAGAAGCTCACGGAAATGGGGGGTGATTTTTGTTTTGTTTCTTTTGTTTTGTTGTCTTAATGGAAGAAAGCAAATGGTGGGGTCTAGAAGAGGGAGATGTGGACGTCAACTAAAGAAGGGAAGGGAAAAAGAAAAACCAAAAGAAAAGGAAAGAAAAGCCATCATTTGAAATGTAGATATTTTCCTTATCTCTTAGTGTCTTTTGTTGACTTTTCAAATTGTTGACTATAGTCAACATGTGTTGACTTGGTCAACTTTCCTTAAGCATGTGTAATTTTGTATACATAATGTAGTAATTAAGGAAATGAAGTATTTGGTGGATTGATTAGTAAGAGTAGATGATGAGGTCTTACTTTAAGTATTTATAACCTATAAACATCATTTGGTAAACTACTTAGTGTAACTAGTAAGAAAAATACTAATTAGGGTATTAAGGTTTACTATATTTGGCTTAATCTTCAACTATATCTCTAACTCAATGTAATACTATCTTAATCATATACTTAAGAGATAAATATAATCTATGATCCATTATCTTAGTTTCTAAAGGATTACCCACGGATTCAAAACATATATGCATAAATGAAAGTCGTCTCTAGGCTTTTACTAATGATTTGGCAAAATGTGAGGATTATATTACCAATTTAGAGTTTTAGGGTATATCACGATGAATTCGTGCACATATGTCTTTAAGGTGATCATTTTAAGGTTTCTATCACTTTTGAATGAAATCTTTAACATTTAGAAACATTTAGGGTAGAGAAGTTCTTTACGCAATTGATTAATTCCTTTAGGGTTTTCATTTTCATTAACCTTGTCAACTCCTAAATTGTCTAATATAGTTGAGTCTATTTCAAAAGCTAGGTTAAAAATTTTAGGGGTTTACAGCATGACCTTTACTTGCTCGATATTCATAGGGCTTAATTTCATCCTCTTTCTTTCATGCTTTACAGAGTATGTATTCTTCCTTCCATCATATATAACTACTCGATCAAACATCCATGGTCGTCCAAGTAAAATGTGGGATGTACTCATGGGTAGCACATTATAGAGCACTTCATCTCGATATTTGCTAATGTAAATTAGTATAGACACCTGCTTGTTCACTTATAAGGCTCTTTTATTACTAAGCCAATGAAGCTTGTAATGTTTTGAGTAAGGCATGGTTGTCAATTTCAGCTGCTAAACCATGAATGCAGAGGCTGCATTGGTGCAGCTTCCATTGCCAATTATTAGAGTGCACAGTGAGTCATTCACTTGGCATCTAATATGGAAGAGATTTTTTGTCTATTCGTCTCCAAGTACAGGACTGATACTCATTGTCCTCCTCAACACTAGAGCGGTTAGGATAAAGTTGCCTTCTTTAATGTAGATAACTTCTTTCCTTAAACAGTTTGGTCTGTCTATCCTCCTTTTACTTCTCTACTTCCTCATCAGTATTGTTGACCTTAATGGTCTATGCTTTGCCTTGGATCACCATTTTTTGCCTATTTGGATATTGAGTCGCCATGTGTCCAAAGCCATGGCATTTGAAACACTCGATCTCACTTATCTTCCTCCCTGAACTTTAGCCTTTCTCAAACTTCCTTGGGGGTTCCTTCTCCTTTGCTTAGGTAGTCCAAGCAGGTTAGGTCTCAGAGCCTTACTTGGTTCCATTCACATAGGTTTGCTTAGAACAGGTCGGCTACTTCTAGGATGGTTGACCGGTGGTCAGAATCTTGTTCACCACACAAACTTGTTTTCCTTTCATTAGAAACCCTTCACTCAGATAGAACCCATCTACTACTCCTCCAATGTTGCAATTGGCCATTAAGGGTCTAAAGTATAGTTCTTGTTTATATTAATTAGGTAAAGTACTAAACCTAAGTATTCTAGCTTATAATGTTGTGATAAGAACATACTGATGAGAAAAGACATCAGCTATAGTGTTAGACTTCCCTTCTTGTATTTGATGATGTCGCAAAAGGTTTCTAGATACTCAACCCACTTAGCATGGCATCGAGAGAGTTTTTATTGTCCTTTGAGATGTTTGAGAGATTCATAGCCTGTGTGGATAATGAACTCTCTTAGTAGTAGGTAATGTTGCTAGTTCTAAAGTGCTTGTACAAGGGCATAGAACTCATTGTCATATATCGAGTAATCAGCATGGCATCTCTAAGCTTTTCACTAAAATATGCAATTGGTTGGCACTCTTACATAAGAATAGCTCCAATACCTACTCATGAAGCATCGTACTTCCATTCAAAGACCTTCTCAAAATCTTGTATTACAAGTATTGGGGCAAAGGTCAACTTGGACTTGATCTCATAAAAACTCTTATAGGCTTTCTTGGATCATTTGAATTCATAGTTCTTCTTAGTCAGCTTGGTTAGCAAGGTAGCTATGGAACTAAAGTTCCAAATGAATCTTCGATAAAATGAGGCTAGACCATGAAAACTCCTTACTTCGGCAACACTGATTGATGTCGGCCATTCAAGAATAGCTTAAACTTCCTCATCGTCAACTCTGATTCCTCTACCAAAGACAACATATCTGAGGAATACTACCATGTTCTGAAAGAACATGCATTTCTTCAAATTGCTGAACAATTGCTCAGCATAGAGGGTGTTAAATACAGATCTTAAGTGTACGGCATGAGAAATGAGGTCGACATTGTATACCAAAGTATCATCAAAGTAGAAAACAACACATTTACTAATCAAAGGTCTCAAAATATGGTTCATGAGTTGCATAAAGGTGGTCGGTACCCAAACGACATCACTAACCACTTGAACAGACTGTCCTTCGTTTTGAAAGTAGTCTTTTACTCATCTCCTAGTCTCATTCTAATCTGGTGGTAGTTACTCTTTAGATCAGCCTTAAAAATATTCTTGCATCTTGTAATTCACCAAGCATATCATTTAGTCATAGGATTAGATATTGGTACTTGACAGTGATCTTATTGATAGCTCAGCTATCAATGCACATTCTCTATGAGCCATCCTTCTTTGGCACTAAGACAGCCGGTACAACATAAGGATTCATGCTTTTCTTGGACATATCTACACTTGACTAACTCATCAACTTGTTTCTTTAACTTGACTACCTACTTGGTATTGAGCTTATAGGCAGGTCAGTTAGGAAGGGTAGCTCCAAGTTGGAGGTTGATACAATGCTCTATAGCTGTAACAGGGGGTAAACCTCTTAGCAACTTGGCAGGAAACAAGTCATCATATTCTTGGAGCATTATCTACACTTATAGGTAATGCTTTGACTTCTTTTAATCTTAGTAGTCTTCTGACCAATAAGATTACACACTCTTCCTTCTTAACATCTTTAGAAAATTGGGCTGGATAAATCACTAAGGACTTCCTCTATAAGAAATTAAAAACCCTGACTTGAGATTCCCAAACTTCTTTCAAGCTCATAGGAGTCAATACAACCTTTTTCCTATCCTTCTAGAACATATAAGTATTCCTATATCCATCGTAGAGTACTTTCAAATCAAACAGTCAAGGTCAGCCATGTAGAATTTATAAAGCACACATAGGTAGGACGTTACACAACACTTCATCTATATCTACCACTAATAGTAATCAACACTCTAACTTGTTTAGTAATAGTTAATCTACCCTTCTCATTAAGCCAATGAATCTTGCATGGTTTAGGATGAGGACAAGTTAGCAACTTCAGAGCCTTCACCATACCTTAAGCTATTACATTCGTATAACTCCCTCCATTGATGATCACAATGTATATGTTGCCATTCACTTGAAAATTTGTGTGAAAGAGGTGCTCTCTCTGCTCATCTTCTCTAGTAACACTGGTATTAAGAATTCTTTAGATAACTAAATTGAGGTGTTTTTTCCTTTGCATGGGTTGGGTAAGGGCTTTAGAGTCTTCTAAGAATCCATCGACATACTATTCGACTTCTCCCTCCTCCTTATTTTCATTGCCACTTTCTACTTCAAATTGGGGTTTGTCATTATGACGTATCGGTTTAGACATTGACTAGCCATGTGTTCAAAACCTAGGCACTTGAAACACTTTATCTCTCTAATCTTCTTGCTAGAGCTCTGACCTTAATCCCTTCTGACCTTAGGCTTTTCAACCTTAGTCTTCCTTCAACCATCTTCAAGTTTGATTGACATTTGACCTTAGCGATCGTCTTCAAAGCTATGCTGAGCCCAGTAATGTTGAGGTCAACATGGCATACTAGTTATGCTTAGCAAGCCAGGTTAGCTGCTCTATGCTCAATTGAGCTGATTTTGCCTTTAGGACTCTTTGTGCTACTTAGATGGTCTCATCCAGATTTCTAAGCCTTTATACTTCTACTATGTTACTAATCTCATGTCTTAGACCAGAAATGAACAGTACGATTGTCTACACCTCAAGCTCATCAACATCACATCAAATCGTTAGCAATTAGAATTCTCGGACATACTCGTCCACATAATGGCTACCTTGCTTGAGTTCTTGAAGATGTTGGAAAGTTTGCTCATAGTGTTAGGGAACAAATATGCTTCTTAGAATTCTTTTCATCTTATTTTAGGTTTGGATTTCTCGTTGGGCTTAATGATGTACAATTTGCAATTTCTTCCACCACATTAATGCATATCTAGTAAATTCTCAAGTAGCTACTCTAATATGCATCGAATCTTCATAATCATAGAAGTCGAATATTTTCTCAATCTAGGTAGTCATCAATAGTACTAGACCTATTAAAGTTTGGAATTTGTACCTTGAGGTGTTTGGCTGCTCTAGGAGCATAGAGCTCATGCTCTTTAAGTCCATCATACTATTCTTCCTCCTCTCCATACTTCTTAACTTCATTTAACTTGAGTCTCCTCCTCGCAAGGCCTTCAAAATGTCAGGGTGGAACTGGATTCGCATTAACAGCTTCTAGCACTCTATGCTTAGCAACTTATCCTTTTAGCTTTTATCTCACATCTCGACCTCATTCATCAACTCTCTCTTGAGGCTTAGTCTCTATTACCCTCCGTACTGATATAGCCAGGTTGGCTATTATAGCAGCAAAGTCTTGCAATTGCTTGTTAGTTGTTTATGGGGTCTATTGGGCAACATCGCTGTGACCATGAAAATCACTTTCAGTATCATTAATCTCTCTTTGAACATTGGGATTCGACATTCTTAATATAAAACTTCACGAAGTCCACTATTCAATAGAAGAGTTTACTCAATGTTGATAATATGATATCACATAGTGACTTAAGAACTCACTCTGTTTTTCCACTAGAGAAACAGAGTATAACAAAGCATGTACTATAATAAGAAGCAACTGCTACAATACTTAGCTTGAGGTTTCGGTTGCAACCTCAAGCTTTAATATTGATAAGTGTAAATTACTTTACACTTTCAAAGCATATTTAGGTATAGAATTGATCATAAATGTAATTTAATTCTTTCGATTGGGTACTTAATTGAATAAAATAATGATTTTAGGTAAATCACGAGCAAAGGAAGGAAATATATATAAGAATAATAACTTTCAAGTTAGTTACAGCCATGAAGGAGAAGAAACAAGTATAGAAACATCAATCACGGGCGTGATAATGAAGCAATGAAGAATCTACCTTGATCATGCCCTTAATCACGGCAGTGATTAAGGGAAGTTTTGTCAATCCCTTTGTCAATCACGGTCAGAATTGAATAATAGAAGGATGATCATGGCCATAGTTATGGGCATGATGAGATCTAATAATGCGATGAGGAGTTCACGGCCTCAATAACGATCGTGATTGGTGAAGAACAATTCTTTTTGAGATTATCATGCCTCGAGTCATGGGCGTGATAGGAAGGGGCATAATTGTTCTTTTTAACCTTTTCACATGAACGAGTACATGGGAAATGTCAGGTGGTGCTGGTGAAGGGGTAAATTCAAGTCTTATGATGGGGAGAATATAAAAAGCTATCGCAACTTATGGAGGTTAGATAATTTTTTTCAAACATGAAATTTTAGGGGAGTAGACATCACTAAAATAACACATCACTTGCCTATACACATCCATTTTTACCCATCCTTGTACCACTTTGCATCCCGTATCATTTCCTAAGTGTGTACTATATTGTTCTTAGAATCACTCGAGAGAGATGATGGGAATTCATTATTCATATATTCACCAAACTTCTTCGGTGGAATAAAAATGGGTTTTTACTTTAACTATTCCATGTTTTATTTATGTTGAATTATGTTTCTTGTTAATTTGTGTCATTGTTTTATCATGCATTAGTAGTTCGTTAGGGCTTTCTACATTAATTAGTATGATTGAGTGCTTGAAAAAAAAGTAATTTCCTGACGTTTGTTAATTTTGATGAATAACATTTAATGAATCTAAGTACGGTGTAGTGTACGACATTAACTTAGGACAGATTTCAATAGAATATTTTGAGAGACAATTCTATTGAATAGATCTAGTTCATTAGAATAACTTATTCCTGATAATAGAGATATTATTATGAAAGTTGCTGCATTCGTAGGGAAATCAATACATTAATACGATATTAATGTAATCTTAGTTGGCTATTAATTAGGAAGAGAATCTAATAGACACAATTATGATTAAAAGTAGTTTTGAGAAGAATGCTTATATACTGTAATTTTCCATAGTTAACATGTATTAAGATGAAAAGAATTTTGGTAAGATTATACTAAATGATGAAGTAAGTCTGCATGTTAAGTGTATTTTCGTAATTGTTCTTGTAATCATTGTATTAATCACTCTAGATTGTAGATTAGTGTAGTTTAGTTAACATTTAGAATCTTAATAAATGATCACTTGATGAAATTGACTGCTAAGTAATAGGACAAATTATTAAGTACTAGTGTTTGAGTTATTTTCCCAGTAGAGACGACTGTAAACGCCACGAATTTAGCTTTTTAAGTATAGAAACAAACGTCCAAACTATAAATGATTTCCTGAACTCAAAAGACCCAGTGAAATTTAAAACTGATTAAAATCTTAATCCAAAACCTAAAGTGGATACGAAAAACCTTAAATCATCAATTGAAACCCTAACCGCATACGAAGACCCCAAAACTTTGAACCTCATCAAAACCCTAAGATGACAATCGAAGATTTAATCGCGTAAGAATATATGAAATCCTAAATGTGTAAAAACATTAAAGATTCTGCCCTAAAGTAATAAAAACCCTAAAACTATAACTTTAAGGATATAAGAGCACTAATTCACCATAATTTACCTTAAAACCCTAAATGATAATATATCCTCCATATTTTGCCATTTCATCGGTAAACGACTAAAGATAACCCTCAATCATGCATAAACATTTAGAATACATAAGTGATCCCTTAGAAACTCAGATAATGAATCATATATTACATTTATCTCTTAAGTATATGATTAAGATAATATTACATAGAGTTAGGAGTATAGTTGAAGATTAGGTTAAATGTAGTGAACCTTAATACCCTAATTAGTACTTTTCATACTAGTTATATAAAGTAGTGTACCAAATGACATATATAGGCTATAAATACCTAAAGTAAGACCTTATCAACTATTTCTACTAATCAATTCACCAAATACCTCATTTCCTCTTATTTCCTTAATTTTTTCCTTAATTTCCCTTAATTATTACATTATGTGTACAAAATTACATATGCTTAAGGAGAGTTGACCAAGTCAACACATATTGACCAAGGTCAAAATGTTGCCAAGTCAACACATGTTGACTAAAGTCAACAATTTGAAAAGTCAACAAAAGTGTCCTTTTCATTTGAAGAAAATATCTTTTTCTCATGATTTCCTTTCTTTTCTTTTCCTTTTGCATTTCTTTTTCCTTCTTCTCCTAAATTGCCATCCACTCTTTTCCTACTAGACCCCACCTTCTTCTTCATTCCCAAAACAAAACAAAACAAAACAAAACAAAAAGAAACAAAGTAAAATCCCCTCCTCCATTGCCGTGAGCTTCCATCTTCCATTTCACTTTCATCACTTCACTTTTTGTCTCCTTAATTCCAACACAACTAAAGGTATGTACTTAAGTCACTTTATGTTGCTTTATATTATTCATTAGTTAGTTGATTAGGTAGATTAGACAATTAGGTATGTGAAAAGTATGATCTTGAAGAAGAGAGCACAAAGTTCTCATCTTTAAGTATAGAAATCTAGGAATCATGAAGAAGAAGAAAGGAAAACATGAATATGTGCTCAAAGAATGTATACATGAGGTAAAATGAAAAGAAGGGAAGCATGAGAAGCATGGTACATGAGTATTTTCCATGTACATAACCTAAATTAAAACAAAACCTAACCATACATACTTATACTACACTAATTACACACTTAAAAACACAAAAGAATGGAATTAGGAAGCTTTTCTTAAGGAAAAGATTAGACATACGAATTTGTGTATAAAAATATGTATCTAACCATATAGGTATATGAGTATGTATACATGTATAAATACGGTATGAGTCTAAGTAGATGTATAAGTATATATATGTATAAGGTATATGTACATAAGTATAAGGGAAGAAGTAAAATGTACATAAGACATGTACATATGACATAAGCATGAGGTGAGGCTTATGTAATCAAATGATGAAGTAAGTGATGAGGTAAGCACATGATGACATAAGCCATGACATCATCAAAAAGATTACATGAGCCATGACATAAGCATAAGCTTGTAAAAGAATAGATTATAAGATGACATAAGAATATAACCTCTATATGTATACATGTACTTAGGAGTCGAAGATCCTTTAAACCCTAATACACTTCATAGATTGAATTAAACTTAATCAAGTATGTGAATTAGTAGCACTAATGTAAAATTTCCTAAGTGTGAGAATCAAATAGCTAATTCAATCATTAAATCCTAAACTAGGGCATAAACATAAGCAATAAGAATAATTAAACTTCAATAAGATAAATTTTCAATAAATTTAGCCCATATCATAAAACATGGGTCTTAACGTCCAAAATGGACATCACCGTGTGAACAAGCGTTCAAAAACAATGAAAAACGACTATAAATTCGTAAATATTGAAAATAGAATGAAAAAGTTACGTACGATTAGCAATTAGGTTTAATCGACTAAGGGCTAATAGTAATTTAAGTAGAATTAGGTAGATAGATATCCAGAACCATATCTAGAACCATTAGTTGAGTCAACTACTTATTATCCTTGTTATCTTGTAATGATCAGGTGATCCCGACGAGGGGGAGGATCTCCCGATCGGTTATTATGATTAGAGCGAGTCGTCATAGTCAAGTGAATACTCCCGATGACTCTATACTTGTTTGTGCTTGTAGTTAGTGCACTTAAAATGAATATCAATAACTTGATGCATGGGGTTTCGGGATATGCGTGTGCTTGATATTGATTGATTATTGTAAGAAATATTGTTAAATACGATAATTGATGATTTGATGGTATGATTGATTTTTATATGATTTGGATGGTTTGTTGATATTGATTGATCGCCTCATAATTTGACCTAATTATATTTGGTTTATCTTAAATTAAAAGGGTCATGCATTATCCATGCATCACATTACTTATTCCGACCGTCACTTCACGCGGTTGGTAATGAAGGGCCTTAGAGGGATGGATTCCTACATGATTTAATTAGTACCGTACAGGAACATTGGTACAACAAGACCTTACCCTTGGCTCGCGGGTTCTATTGGCACCGGAGACGCTAACCGTGGGTGGTTGGGGGTCGCGTCTAGAGACCACCGCTGTAGGGTATGAGTGTGGACTGTGGGGGTCACCTCACCGCTAGGCTTGGGACTTTGTGAACTACTGGATTTTTTTTTTTGAAATGGAAATGTATTTTTGTGAAATACGGAATTCTAAGTTATGGGTAAAAACCCAGGTGCTAGAGCCCGGTCGTGATTGGTGCCGATGAATCTCCAACCCTTATCTCGGAAGGCGTTAAAATCTGATATTATATGCAGTATCGGTCAATTGTATATATTGTTTGGCATACTGCATGTGCATGCATTCATATGGTTGTAATAATTTGTTTGATAACTTGTTTGTCAGTATGGTATGAGGGATAGCTCACTAAGCTTTTGTAGCTTATTCCCTAATAGTCTTTCTTTTGCAGGTTTACATAAGATGGGATTGGGATAAGTCTCGAGTGCTGAGGGCGAGATGAAGATATGTACATTAGTGTTAGGATTAGTTGAGATCTTTATAGGTGATACATAAACACTCTTTGTAGAAAATATTCACATGTTAAAATTTAATATAATTTAATTCTCCCTACAGTTTTATAATGTTGGTAATCCTGTCTTATTATTTGGTAGGGGATATCGATTCTCTGCGGTTCTGAGGAACTGTGGGATATTGGACATCCATAGTTATTTATAATTATATATTATGTCAGGTTACAATAAATTGATTACTTGAAAATCATTAATCTTAGTGATTTATTATTTAGAGTCTTGTAATCTCTGACTTGCAAGACGGTTTTCATATCATGGGTGCACACATGTTATGGAAATTTTAGGTAATCCTACTAGGCTCCCTTTAAGGTCCTGACAACGACCCTATACTCATTCATGCTATATAATAATAGGTACACTTACTTGTTAAATCGAGGTAAGGATAGCATATAGGTTTGTAAATTGTAAAACTCGGAAGCTCTGTGTATAGGCGATCAAATACCATGATTATATGATGTGTTTAGGAATTAGGTTAATCATTAGGACTTACCATAAGGAGTAGTAACTGAGTGGGACCTTCGAAGTATCGAAGAAAGAGGGAGTAGATAGGTCAGCAAACACAATAGCTTCTGTGAAGTTGCTCATAAGATATGATGCATCAATGAATACAATACAATTTAGTACTTTGTATGATATGACATACAAGCTAATACTAAGATCCACAAGCTAATACTAAGATTTACTCGCTAATAATCTTGAGCTACTTAGTAAAATTATATAAGAGTGTAAGAAAGGGGATGTACTTAGAGAAGGGTATCTTATAAGAACAATAATATTCATTAACTTATAAGGAGTAAGATGGATGCAACTACAGTAAAAAGGACTATTTATAGTAAGTCCTTTAGGGCAACAATACAATAATGGAAAATTACATAAAAGACAATGTAAGAAAGGGATTCCTAGTATGCTTGAAAAGAGGTAAATATGACAGGGGACAAAAACAAATATAGTACAAATATTAGAAAAGTAGGGGGCATGTGATGGTTTGTCAATGGGTTCGTATTCTAGGATCTTGGGGCATTGTAGCTAAACTAAGATGATGTTAGGGCTACTGTTGATGAGCTACACTAGGAGATGTTGAGGTGATTAAATTTGGTTGCAGTTTGGTAGGATCGAAGAGGAGAGCTCGGCGTATGGGGACCTCGGATTCGGCACTTGTTAGGTTGATCTTGGCATGTTGCAAGTAAGCCTCGGCACTCAGCGAGTCGACGATTTAGCAAGAGCCCAAGTAGAGAAGAGTGTGTCTAAGATGGGACCTTAGGGAGTTCTTCTATAGCTCTTCCATGTATTGGAGCATGTCTTCAGTAAGCTAACAAGAGAGGATCCTGTTGGTGAGATTGGAGGCCTTAGAGGTAGGCACAAGTGAAGGGTCTAGAGGTTGACATTCCATCACTATTTATAAAGTCTTTTTTAAGATCTATAAGGGGATGATATCCATTTTTAAAAATAGGCAAAAATTGTATAGCCTTACGTTAAAATCGTTGATGAAAGGTAGGACAAGCATTTTCGTTGTAATCTTCATGTTGTAACCTATTTTCCGAATCTAACCTCTATGTGTGATGAAAATTTTGAAGAAAATAGAAATTATGAAAGGCTTCTTTGATGTGCTAGAAAAGAGGAGTATATGTAGTGACAATGCAAAAGTAATTATTGACATCAAATTATATGGTGAAAGGAGAGAAGGTTTTAGTCAAGAAATGATAGTTAAATTTATCGAAATAATGCTACTTAGTGAATGATTACTAGAATTACAATTAGTTTCCTTATATTTAGACTTTTTTTAATTATTTAACATATTTTATTGGATTATAGATGATTTGTAGAGGTTATTTAGTCATAATACTTCTAATTTGCAAAAGATTGCTATTTAGATTTTAAGTTAAGTATATTTTTCTTAGGATATAAACATACTTAGAGTTTCTTTAAGTGCATTCACACAAGAAAAGAAACAATAGAGCATCTAAAATTAGATGATCTTGTCTACATGAGATATAATTTATGTTTGAAATATAGGTATGTAAACTATTTTATGTTGAAAAAACACTTAGCTCATGTACCTTTTCAATAGAATTTTCTAATTTCTTTTTTTTATTTGCTTTTTCCCCTTGGGTTTTAGGCATTAACATAAGAAAAAATTCAATGATTCGGTTGACTATGATTGCATTAATAGAAGAAAAAGAAGACATAGTTATTGAATTTGATTTTGATAACATTATTAAATAAACAATGTGTGAAGATGGTGCTACTCCCATAATAATTGATGGTTCTACTTAATGTTAGTGATATAGTTTTAAAATAATAATTTTTTAATGAGTATAGAATGTAGTGTTTCACAACATCAACTATTCTTCCATTAAAACAACAAAGAGATTGAAGATGATGTAGACTTGGAAATAATTGGAGAACAAATCAATGTTAAGTAACTTTTTTTAATCAAATAAAGATCATAATGATATTAATTAAAACTTGAATTATAATTCTAGTTTATGGTTTTGAGTTTTAAACACGAAATGTCTAGATTCACTATGATATTGATCTTTAAATTAGTTTGGATGTGATCTAAGTTTAGATAATATGGACTTATATATCATTTAACGTAAATGTTTTGTGATGCTTCAAAGGCAAATTGATGTATTTAACCTAACTATGGATTTGGTTGTGTTATTTCATATTATTTATCTTTTAAAATTAAAATATGACTTGTATTCTTATTTTTTTTTATTAATCCCAATTCGACCTACGGTTGAATCTAGTTCAGCACTTTAGTCGTTGACTCTTTTATATGCTTAGGTGTGCTAAAACCCTAAAGAAAAAGAAAAGTTTTATTTGATAACAAAATATATGTGATGAAATTACTAATTAAGTTACTAAGTGTGCACAACAACTTCAAAGATATTCTAAAATACTTAGAATAGAAAAAGAAGATTAGAATGAAAGAAAGAAAAGAAAAAGCCGATAAGTACCAAGAAGAAGGAATTATCACTTAGAATTATACTGCAAAAATTATAAAAAATAGATGAGACTTGAAGTACAAATATATGATAAAGAAAGAAAAGAAAAATTTGAAGAGACAATGATAGAAGAAGATTTTAGATAGCTAAGAGAAGAATAGAAGTAGAAGAATCATCTTAGAAGTTAAGAGATGAATTTAGAAATAGAGAAACAAGTTAGAAACAAAAAACTCACAAGTTAGAAGATGAAATGAATTTTCAAAACAAGTTAAAAAGCAAGTACTTTGCATAAGTATTTGAAGACAAGTGAAGAAGAAAAGAAAATTATGATCGAAAGAAATGACAAAAGATTAAGTATCAAAGATTGAAGGAAACAAAAATTACTAAATATTCAAGAGGTTAAATGAGAGATAGATTATAAAGATAGTCAATCAACAACAAAACAAAAAAGGAAAGAATCGCAAATACAAATCAAAACAGTGAGACTAGTATATTTGATAGATAAGAAGATTGAGAAGATTTGAATCACAACGGCTATTACCATATAAGGGCAATGAATGTTGGAAGTTGCAGCCATATAGAGAGATTAAGAGAAGAAAAATAGAAAGGATGAAAAATAGATTTATTGAAAAAGCTAAAAAGGTGCTCAATTGGTTTATGCGATCAAATACTTGAGAAGTATTGTGCTTAAGTGTATTACGCATTGTCGAGAGACTTGAGCTCAATTTATAAGGAATTTAATATTATCTTCAAGAGAGCTTGTTTATCTCTTGAAAAATTAGTAGAGTGCTATTTGAGAGAAATAGTGAGGGACTTTGTAGTCTTAGGTTGATTTTGTGACATCAATTGTGAGGTATGGCAAAGTTATGAAAACTATTGACCTCATTATAAAGTTTCTTTCAAATAGTGGAAACTTAGGGGTAGACGACTTGATCCCTAGTATAAGGTGCTTGAAGAGTAGATTAATACATAAGGTAGAATCACTTTATATCAATTGATTAATTTTCTCAACCCTACACATTTTATTTTCAATAATTTACTTACTGAACGTTTGAATGAATGGTTGTTTGATAACTTTTATGTTTAGTGGAGTGATTAGAAAGTCTTAGGATGGTTATTTGAGTATATATAGCTAAAGATAGGAAAAATGCATTAATCTACATATTGAAACTTTGAAAGGTTAGAAGAGCTTCATAGCTAATCAGAATATATAAGATTATATTAATAGTTACAATAGATAACTTTTGTATATTTAATCTCTGATATAAATCTATAAGTACTTAGAAAAGACAAATTTGACATTTATAAGCAATCTTAAATATCAAGAAGTGAAAATTGGAATAAATTAACTTATAAGAGAACAATTAAGTCAAACTCTTGCTTGATTGTTCATTGGGACCAATAATTAGTTTTAGAAGTTGTTAAATAAGGGAAAGTTCAATATATAAGAACTTATCATACTACCAAAATTGGTTGATAAAAAATTAGTTTACCAAATCTAGAAAAGATTAGCACATATTTGTTAAAGTAATTTTGTCTCAAAATTATGGACTAACAATGTTTGATGAGAATAGTGTTGCAGATCTCAAAATCCTAAAAAAAATGAGAGTAGATGAAACAATGGTTGTGTAAAGCAGTTTAAAAGAAAGGTCAAATTCTGATGATGACAGCATTTCCAATGATGTTTATGTAGGAATCGAAAAGCTGCTCAAAGCACTTTCAAAAGCAAGGAATAAAATAGTCAGACTTGAGAAGCTAAAGAAAATGCCAAAAGAAGAGAAAGAAAGTTAGAATGATTTTACATTAGAAATAATGGAAGAGAATTTATTGTTAAAGAGAAAACGTGAAGAAATAATCCAGAAGCATGATGAATTGAAAGGAGAAAATAGAGTGTAGTAGAGAGAAATAGAAATTCTAAAAAGAAGAACAAAGGAACTATTAGAAGATCTTAAAGAGAATTCAAACAAGACATTAAAAAATAAAAATAAGTTCAATTTACTCAAAAAATATAAGACTTGCAAAGATACTATCCTAACAGATAGCATGAAAGAGGATGATGGTCAAATAATACATATAAAGAATATTAAGATGTATGAGGAGAAAAGAAGAATAAATCAAATCGAGCAAGTATTCATGAATACAATAATCAAACAAGTTAGAACACATCCTTGAGAAGAAAGAATGCATCTTATAGCAATCAAAATAGACACTAGAATACAAAACACTACTCGTACATATCATAAGAATAGAAAAGGTATGACAAAACCTACTTATATTGTTTACATTGCAATAAATTAGGATATATAAAAAGAAATTGTTATTTTAAATGGAAACATTTACAACAGAATAGCAATAATTAAAAAAAAAAAATTTGCATAGACCAAAATAGTAAGATAATTAGAACTTTTTTAAAACTCTACTCAAAATTAAAATATAATAGAAAACCACCACTTACATAATAATTCCCTCTTTTGCAAAACCCTGATTTGTTCATTGCAAAGACTCTTCCCTGAACCTTAAAAATAATTACTTTGTATAAAATCAATTTTCATCATGGCTCTGAAAAGAAAATTGTCAACCTCCAATACACTAGAAAAGAAAGGATTGAAAACTCTTAAACTTTATTAAAAAAATACCTAAAAATTCCTCTAAAGAATTTAAAAAGTACCATACAAGGCCAACCTATTGATGCAAGTTTTGTTGATTTTGATTTTTTCAAAAAATCATGGAATGGAATCATGTACTCTAATAGAGATTTATGTTTGGTACAAACTCTGTATTCTTGGAAACATAATCTATAAAGAAGTGATTGTAGAATTTTATCTTAGTTTGAATTAGATAAAGAAGATGTATTGAATTCTTGCATAGCCAATAAGAAAATAAAGATTACTAAGGAGGATATAAAATTGTGTTAGAATGAAGAAGGTTAGAACATATGATTTTCTGAAAGAATAGAAAAAAGGATGATTTGTTAATAGAGTTGAATGATAGAACTTCACTTGGAAGCACAATTAATGAACCTTACAATAGAATATTTTCTATATCATTAATAAGGATTCTTCATAGAGTAGTACTTAAGTGCTTGTTACCAAAACTTAGAGGAGCTACCATTGTTATAGTTGAACAAGCAAAGATTTTGTTAGCTTTATGCAACATTTATACTTTAGATTTATTTGTTAATCAAGTATTTATCAATAGCCCTCCTTTACTCAAGTTTATCCAAAAGGATTAGGGAAAGAAACCTGTCTAAATATGAAATGGACAATAGAGGACTTCTTTAGAAGCTAAGGGATATAAATGAAAGTGTAAGTTTATAAGAATTCTCAAAATGAGTCTAAGATAAGGGAACGATACATAATAAAGGAGAAAGTCTAATAGTTGAATGAAAAGAAGTTGATTTTGGATCAGCTAAGGATAAGATTGAAAAACATAAAAAGCTAATTATGAGACAAAAAGGTAGAAGTGAAGCAAAAGTAAAGTTCTTTGAAGAAGAAAAGTAGAGAAGGGAAGCCATAAGGAAAGGAAGATCCAAACAGGTCTTTAGCTATAAAAAAGGATTAAAGAGAGCTACGAACCTCTCAACTTTTCTAGCTCTTTTAGACCCAACTTTTGTAGATGAATGAAGGAGCTCAATGTTGTCAAATTTTGAAGATTCTATTTATGAGGAAGTAAGAAAGAGAATAAATCTATAAGGATGAACCAGTAAACATTTCTTTTGTTGAAATAGACCTAAGATTGAAGAAAGAAAAGATGCATAAGATGAGAATGAGATATACTATAACCCCTTTGAGAGATCCTTATCTAAGAGACTTTTAAACATTTCTTCTACATCCTAAACTAAGAGTACCATGGGAAGAGAGAAAAGCTCTAAGTGAAAAGACTCTAAAAGAAGAAAAGAGAAAGAAAAAAGTCAATATTAATCTAGTTGGTGATGAAATCTCATTAGAAATTGTAAAGGAACAATAAGTAGTGATAGTTGGATAGCAAGTTACTAGTCTTCCAAAAGAAAATAAAGAACAAAAGCAAAATATTGACCTTCCAATACTGCTTCATGTCTTTGTAAAGGATGTTAATGAAATAATTTTACAAGAAGAAACTAAGAATGTCTATGAAAAGAAAGAAGAAACAATCTTTAAAAGGCTTCACTCTATCTTTCAAAGCTCAAAAGAATTTGGAGATGAGGTTAAAAGAAAGAAAGATTTAAACTTAAGCATAATGTTGATTAACAAAATCTAAAGAGGTTTCTAAAGGATCCTAACATAAAGTCCTTAAGAAAATAATTTGTTTAATAACTTTGTAAGAACTTATTCTTATTATTTAATGACTATGCTTATATTATCATATTTATGTGTAAATAGATTTCCTTGCAAGAATAACTTTGTTTTCATAAATTTTATAGGATTAATATGATCATGATTCTAAATGGTCATTAGAAGAAAATATTGGTTACATGCTCCATATCTGAAGTTGTAGAAAGCAACATGAACTAACAATGTTTATGCAAGAAAATAAAATCTTACAATTTAGTAAGATCATAGGAGCAAAACAATTAAGATTGATGATCTATTGAAAAACAAGAACTTAATGATTTCATAGGCATAATACATCTGCTTATCTAACATCTATGTCAGTCTTGTGCATTTTTTTAGATTATTGAATATCTCACATCTTTATTATGCATGATTGAATCCTCTCAGAGCTTATATCTTTTATCAGAACTCTTAACTTATAAGTTTTGATGATAACAAAAAGGGAGAGAAAGGATGAAAAATGATTAAAAAAATGTAAATAATAGAAGTTCAAAGGATAAGAAATGACCAGTACAAGTATAGACCTTTAGTTTAACCCCTTAATATTTGAAACAAAGAAACAGAAAGGAGGAGAATAAGACGAGAAAAGTATAAATTTGCTATATGACAAAAACCAAAATTAAAGGGGAGCTTATGTACAAAACCTTGAACATATATACAGATTTTGAATTGAATAAAAAGAATATTATGAATGATATATTATGATCATTATCATTTTTCGACAAATATTATGTCATCATCAAAAAGAGGGGATTCTTAGAAACTTGAAGGAAAAGAAAATGGTTTTGATGATAATAAAATACATGTAGTGAAAAAACTAATTAAGTTACTGATGTGTAAAACAAGTTCAAAGATATTTTAATTCTAAGATACTTTAAGTAGAAAGAGAAGATCGAAACATTGATTCAAATGAAAGGAAGAAAAGAAGAAGCTAATGAGAACTAAGAAGAAGGAATTATTGCTTAGAAGTATATCAAAGAAACTATAAAGAGATGATACTTTAAGTATGGACACACGATGAAGGAATAAACAAAAGTTTGAAGAGATGATGATAAAAGAAGATTTGAAATAGCTAAGAGAAAAATAAAAGTGGAAGAGTCATTTTAGAAGACAAGAGATGAATTAAATAATAGAGAAATAAGTCAAAAATAGAAACTCATAAGTTAGAAGACGAAAGGAATTTTTTGAACAAGTTAGAATGCATGTACTTTGTAGAAGTACTTGAAGACAGAAAAAGAACAAAGAAAATTATGATGAAAAGACAAGATTGAAGATTAAGCATCAATTATTAAAAGAAAGAAAGGATACTAAATATGCAAGAGGTTGAATGAGAGATAGATTATAAAAACAAAGTCAATCATGGATGGAACAAAGAAGGGAAGAGTAAAAAATATAGATCAAGACAATGAGACAGGATATTTGATAGATAAGAAGATTGGGAGGATATGAATCACAACAACTACACAATGGTTATTACCATGTGAAGGAAAAATGAATGCTGGCGGATGTAGCCTTATAAAGTGTTGAAAAGAATAATAACAAAAAGGATGAAAAACAAATTTATTGAAAAAGTTGAAAAAGTATTGAACTAGTTTACGTAATCATATACTTCAGAAGTATTATGCTAAAGTGTATTACTCATTACTGAGAGACTTAAGTTGAATAAGTGAACAATTTATTGTTATCACTAAAAATGTTTTCTAATCTCTTAAAAAATTAATGCAGTGCTATTTGAGAGAAATTGGTGAATGGACTTTATCATTGCATTAATCTTAGAGTATGGATTGTTAGGGAAGACAAAGTCATAGGAATTGTTAATCTCATTGTAAAGTTTCTCTCGAATATTGGAACTTAGGTATAGATGAACTAATCCTTAGCACAAGGTGTTGGAAGAGTGGATTGATGCACAAGATGAAACCATTATATATCAACTACCTAATCTTCTTAACTGTATAATTTTTTTTATTTCTAGTAATTTACTTATTAAATGCTCGAATAAATGTTTGTTTGATAATTTGCACATCAAGTTGAGTGATCAGAAAGTCTTAGAATAATTATTTGAGCATATATAGCTAAAGATAGGGAAAATACATTGATTTGCATATTGACACTCTGAAAGGTCAGAAGAGCACTATTACTAATCAAAACATATAAGATTAGATAAAGAATTAGAATAGAGAAGCTTTTGCACATCTAATCTTTTGCCTAAATTTTTAAGCACTTTTGATACATCATAAAGAAAAGACAAATTTGATATTCTTAATTAGTCTTGAACATCAAGAAGTGAAATTTGGAATACATTAATTTTTAGGAGAAAAATCAATTCAATCCCTAAATACCCCACTTGGTAACCTTAATAAAGAAATATCTTCTTAAGCAAAAGGAAAGAGAAGGATTCGAGTGTAATTGTTCATTAGGACTAGTAGTGTCAATCACCCGAGTCAATTCTAACAACATTAAGATATACCTTGAGTAATTTTGATGCTTCTTTTAACCACTTGTTATTTCTTGTGATCATGGGTTATATCAATTATAGAAACACAATACTCAAGTTCAATTATTAATCAGATTAATTCTAATTAGTAAATTGTCTATGTTGCTTTTATCCTAGAGTTCACTTAAACATAAAAAACCTTAAGAACATAAAATTTATACTATTTCCCAAAGCTTAAATCTCACATATTGGCAATGTGGATTTAGTTATGCAATTGAGGATCATACCATTAGTCTCTATAGCATATATCACACCCTAAACCAGAGAGTCATAATAGCCCTACCATTTGTCGCTAATAGAGACCTTATTAGTTTCTATATAAGTTAATAGAGACCTTATTAGTTTCTATATAAGTTAGTAAATCTGGCAAATAATTAAGAACATAACCCATTAGTCTTGAATCTTACTCCTTGACCACATTCTTTAGTCTTCCTAAGACTTAGTGTAATATTGGTGAGTTTACTAGAAACCTATAAAACAGTTATAGGGGAATGAGTATCAACTTACTCAGTAACTGAGAAGAAGACAATAGCACACATTAAATATAGAGCAACCAGGGTTTTAAGTAAGATTAATTAGATACAATGTAAGTTTAAGCAAATGCAATTGTAGACTTTAACCAATCGTCGTGATATCAGAGAAATTGCGCCTACTTTAATCTAGGTTTTGAAGAGTTTGACGATATACACTTTGCAAATTGAAACCAAACCGGGGTTTATACAATGGAGAAACACGCTTCGCCTGAGATTACCTTTGAACCATGGTCCCCAACTTTGCAATGACCTTCTCTCTTGTTGCTTAGTTCGACTAAGGGTAAGGAAAGAATTATTTCTGCTATCCTTATCAAAAGGTCCGTATTTGGGTTGAGAATCTTAGTCATTTCCTCTAATGGGTTGTGATGCTTGTCTAGTTAGAAGTTAAGTCAAGTTTGAATTAGTTTGCCTCTTAAGGTGATTAAGTAATTTTCATACAATTCAATCAATGCAATACTATAAAGCAACCAATGCTTAAAGTTTAGCAGTCCATAATAGGAATACAACATCCAAGCTCATGTGTTGCATGTACACAGGTTGCTAACTTACAATCACAAAGAAGATACATACTAAGGTCTCCATGGTTGTCAAAATTGTGATTCTACTGTTCATTTCAATAAATAGAATTAGTAGAATCATATACAATCGTACAAAATCGGTAAAATCATAAACTTGTAGAATCGTAGATGAAAGTTCATAATTTTATTAAAGGTCTGCACATAAATGATTTTACATTTATTTTAACTAAGAAAAATATTATAAAATCATAAACTCGTAGAATCGTATTTTTGACTCATGATTTTAACAATCATGAAGGTCTCTAAGTATTTATAAACAATACTCTAAAGTACAGTAAAGTACTAATTCTACTTACCTAAAACTAAATCTCTCACTACTATGCTTGCCAACTTATCTTTGTTAATGATCCTCCAATATTTACACTAATCCAATACTTTGTTCTGTATAAAAATTATGAAATATTACCAATTTGTGTGTCTATAAGTATTAAATTATTTAGTTATTGATTTATTGTCTTATGTATTAAGTGTTGAAAGTTTAATACGGTGCTGTAAGTATATTTTACCTTTATTACCTTTGGAGCTACGTCTTAAGTCATCACGCCTTCGATGTGTTCAACTAAAGAAGCCTCTGAGCTACCCTCTACGCTACATGGGTATTGTGGTTCATAACCAATTTAGCCTTTATGTCAACTCTAAGGTTGGTAAAAACTTAAGGTTATTCAATAAATGCCCTCTAAGTTAATTTCTGACCTAGATCGCCCTTGTAATTCTTAAATTGGAAAGCTTTCAAGTTATCTCCTAAGCCATTTTAAAGTTAAGGTTTTATCAAGTTTATCTTTTGGATCATCACTTGAATTCGATAATTACTCAAGATTTCTTATGAATTACCTTCTAAAACAACTTCATAGTGCTCAAACTCATATATTTTCACTTCAAATATCCTTTAAGGCACTTTTTTAACCAACATTGTAGTTTACTCAAGTTTTAGATCTTTTGGTAGAATATCCTCTAAGCTATCCTTTGAGCTGAGTCAACTTTAAATTCCATAAAAGGTCACTCTCTGACTCAGTCTTTGAGCCTTCCTTACTATACTTCTCTTCCAGTATTTGCCTCTGATTGAACTTTTAAGTGATTATCGAGTATAACATTTGCCCCCTAACTTTCTCTAAGATATCCTTTGACTCTATTATCTATAGAGTTCTTAAGAGAATCATCATTTGACAAAGCTTTTGAATCCCCCGTTTTTACAATTTATTCATGAGGTTTGCTTGTGAGTTACCTTTTGAATACCATTCTAATGAAAAACTCATTCACAGAATCCTTTGAGTTATCGTTTGCCTTTAACCAATATCCTCTAATTAACCAATTTACTCACTTTCCTTCCATGATACAATTATAAAACTAATTTAGAACAACAAATTAACACTTCAAATAACTTTCCTCAACTTCATTACTTCCCAACTCCCAATTCACTACATCATAGTTCATCACATCCTCAATTCCTATAACATCCCCAAGTTACCAAATTCACTTGTAAATACTAAATGGTGAGTTGCTATAACTCCTTACTCTTCTACTTATTTCAATCACTCCATAATAGTGCAAACACTTTTATGAATGAGCCAAGATTAGAATCCAATTGAAGTTATTAGGAAAAAATCACTATTTTAAACATAGTTTAAGCTCAAAAATCAAATAAAAATTTAGAAAATAGTTTTATTAGAAATCTCTTCATAGCAATTCAATAATAATATAGATATAGAAAAATTTTGTTAGACCTATTTATTTCAAAATTGAAAATTGCTCGGTTTCATTGATTTATTAAGCACATTTATTACAACTACTAAATTTTTACCAAACCATATTTTTTCTAGATTCTATACATGAAAATATGTATGAATAAATTTTGTACAATTTTCTAGAAAATTTTTATATTTTTACTAATTTTTGAAATATTGGATTAAAAAGAACCTCATCGAAATTGATCACTCTGGCCACCATCACCAGCCTGGCATGGCACCCATTGTCACTTGATGGTGGCAGTTGGTTTCCAGAACCCATATTCACAAACCCTCTAATACCCGGTTTACACACTGATTTTTGTATATCTTTCATAACTTCTTCAATTTTTTAATCTAAAGATTATTTTTCTTAGATCTTAATTTTCATGTAGAATCCTTAGCTAGTGTTTTCAATAATTTTTGAGAGCTTTGATTGTGTTAAGAAGAATTTCTCTCTCCACATTGCTATTTTTTCCTTTTAATTTGATTAAAAAATCAAGGTGTCATTCCCTTAATCAATTCCCCCAACATTTGTCCAATTTGTTGCCACACCAAATTCAAGTTGCTCCAACTGCCATTTGCTTGTTTTTATTTTTCTTTATTTATTTTAGCTTATTTCTCATATTTTCAGGTATTTCAACTAATTACGAGTATTTATTTACACATAATAATTATTTCGCTGAATATATACACATATTCTATATATTATTTTGTATCATATAGTATTTCTATTACATATATAATTTATCTTTGAAAGTTCGTGAACTAACAGAACCTATTCTACACGTTTACAATAAATAATATGTATATAGTTAAATTACACTATTTAGCTATATCATTATTATTTTATTATATTTTCTAATTATGGAGTGTCTTCAACCAGCGTTTTGATCTACTCATAAATTTTTAGGCTATTTAGGCTAGTTTCACTTACACCCTAAATTTCTTACTTGAACAATAACATGAGATTACCAGGCTCATAGCATATTACAATTTGGTATTAGAATACTGGTTTAGAAAGGGTGTGACTATTGTTGCATTAATGTGGATAACATGCATGGTGGGTTTCTTAGAATAAAGTGTGACCTTTATTTTTTTGTAGTCTTGTATCTCATCTATGTGGTTAAAATGTTAATTGTTGAGAATGTCTTATGAGACTATCAATGATGATATACGTCAAATTGTTCATGATGATGTCTTTATGAAATGTATCTTACTATTTAATATAAGCTTAAGGCAAAATAGTAATTCCCCCCCTTTTGGCATTTTAGCAATATAAGGTTAATATTAATGGCAAAATAGTCATTTCTTCTTTCTAACTTTCATCTATACTTATATATAATATTTTAAGTCAACATTTATATACATATGTATTCATATATGTATATGCATATATTGTTGGGTTCTCTCAATTTGGTTATGATGATAACAAAAGGGTTTTAAAATCGAATGTGTGTATTAAGCGTATGGGGTAACAATATGATGTAACCATAAAGTAATGTAGAAGGATGAAGTTATATTTGGTTTTAACTTTTAGAATAAGATGTGATACCTTGTAGAAGTTTGTGTAGAAGGTTCAATGCAAAAAAAAAAAAAAAATGAAGAACACTTTTAAGTAGAAGGTTAATTTATCATGGAAGGTTATAATAGAAACAAGCAAACAAGGAACCCTTGAGTTTTTAACCATATTAAATAAGGTTGAATAGAATGTAAGACTAAAATCCTTTGATAAAGCTAAATAGTCAACATCTATAAAAGATTGTGTAGAATCTTATATTGTGAATAATCCAAAAGAGGTTATGATATGGACTCGTAGATGAACACATAAGCCCAATATTGCATGTAACCAAAGGGGGTGGGTTTGGACTGCGAGATGGTTTAAAAGATAAATGGCAATCGAAGGATGAGTAAGGGTTCCCATGCACCAACGGTGGATATGACGCACCAATACCTCACACGAGCTTAAGTCATACTTGATATGATGCACAAGTATTGCTAGAGGGTACTTACCATTAGTCCATACTAAATAAGCTAGATAAGAGTAGCTTAAGAGCAAGCAAAAATGACAATGAGAGAGAGAGAGAGAGAGTTCAGTATATTCTCGATATATTGATGATGTGGCTATTACGATATGTAAGTATTTATAGTATCTAATTAGGGTAAGTCCTAAAGTATAGAAAATTATAGAAAAGAATCCCTACTAGTTAAAGAAAAGGAAGAATAATTTACAGGGGTAGTAATGTAATTGTGCAAAAAGAATAGCCTTTGTTAGAAAGGACAGTGCATGTATAATTTTGCTTATTCTGTGGTCCTAATAACACTATGAAGTAAGTAATGGTGGGCCTTGATTAAGTCTAGTTGGCATTGGTAGTTCGATAGCTCTAATTGTTGGAATTGGATAAGGGTTGGCTTAGGGACGACTCACATTCAGGTTGGCCTTAGATGGTTAGCTCCTGACAATTGTTGGTTCGGGCTCGGCACCATAGGGTTGGCTGTATCTTGATTTAGTGCTTGGACTAGTGTGTTGTAGAGGGGTCAGCTCAGCATGTCGACTGATCACCTTAGCAGTTCCTTGGATGGTGTAAAGAGCGAAGTATCTCAATAAGTCAAACTAGGGTAAGCACTGCTCCTTAATGCTTAACTCACCTTAGATAGCTTGGCGAATCATCTAAGCTAACCTTCAGGTTCAAGAGTGTATGATCGGTCTTTGATCCCTTTAAGGTTAGAATTGGAATTTTAAATATGGACTTAGAAGAATTAAAGGACCAACTCTATCAGTTGAACATATTTTTGTAATATAATTGACTCATTCCACTAAAGTTGGACAAATATTACGAGGGATTTAGTTATTCTAAAATAAGTAGGATTTTTCTTGGATTCATATTTATAGCTTATAAATTCAAAGCTCAAGTTAAGATCTTTTTAGGATTTTATACATAAGTGATTCTAACTTTCCTTATCTTTGGGATTTTTATCAACAAATTTCATCTACTTATCTCTTAGTAGTTGATCCTTTTGAATAAACTCAAACTAGAATTTGCAAGATTCAAGGAGATATTTTCTAATTTAATGTTAGCATACTCAACTAAAGGAAACATTCAAATTAATCATCAACAGTCACCAAGATTTTAGCAACAATACTTGGAAGTGAACATTATATAATAAGCTATAAATTCAAAGTCTTTCAAATGAGGGGAATCATCATCAAGCACACAAATTTCTTAAATCAATTTTCATAATGCTCTAATTTTTGAAATTCATTGTATTCATTTCTTTGAGCCTATGTTTAGCTTAATTAGAAGCTAGTGAGATACGCAATAGATTGATGTTGACACTTAGCAAGTTTGTACTCTTTTAAAGTTTAATTGATTGATATCATGAAATGACCAATGAAAACAACTAGATCCCTAACGATGGAGTTAGTAGAGAGGTTTGAAGCATAAGGTAAAACCGCTATAAAAATCTCCACTTGATCTTCTTTTCCTCACACTCGTTATTTTTCTTGTTATTTATTTGTTTACTTAACCGATAATTACTTTGTACCAATTTTATAACAACTTAAGGGGATTTAAATATTTGAAAATTTTCTTTAAGATTATTTGTCAAAATTTTTTAAACTAAACAATCAATTCACCCCTTCTTAGTTTCGAATATATCATTTATATAACTATTAAGTATCAATTAAAATACAACACTTATAATTATAAAAACGAGGTTACCCAAAAATATCGGACATCAGGAAAATTAAATCTTCTAATCCTCTTTTCTTCTTCTTCTTTTCCTTTTTCTCTTTTCTTTTTTCCTTTTTTTTTCTTTTTCTTTTTTCTTTTAGTCGTTTCTTTTCATCCCC